>JAYMTQ010001883.1:0-12486 GCA_036897385.1 Geranium incanum
AATCATCTAAAATCATCCATTTATTAAAATCTCTCAAAATCATTGACTTTTCCAATACTATCAAATTTAAAAAGTATTTTTAAAGTCATGGTTGAAGTCTATTAACTCCACAGGCACAAACAAATACTTAATTTAATTTTATTGACGTACATATTTTTAGTATCATCATCAACTTCAATTATTCCAATTCCCAAATTGACAACAATTTCTGATTATTCTCACTATAAATGGTTTTATGCATTATCCTATAACAGCAAGAAATCATTTTTAAAGTTTATCGTGCATACTTATGTGAATATAACTTATTCCAAAGATATTATTTATCGCCTATTTAATTCAATTTTTTATTATTTATCGCCTATTTCCAGTTTAGCTTTTTAGAGTGATACGAATAGTGTAGATGCAGTCTGCTTACAATAACTGATATGATATTTATATCTCACTCAACTTTTTATTAAATATTCATCTTATATTTTAAAATTGAGAGATAATTGTTGTGTAAATATTGCTCCTTCTCTATACACAGCATACAATTTCATGTCACTAACTGGCAAGAACACAAAGTTGCACCAATTAACCAATAGATCCATTTCATTGACAAAATGTTGTGACAAAGGTCTAAACTGCAGTTTTACACTGCAAAGTGAACATTACTAATCAACAAAACACAATCACATTTTGTTTTACATCCTCACATTTCATCTCTTTTCACATATGTTCCCCACCTCAATTTCTCTCTTAATATACAGATCAAGTTTTGTTCTTCCTGTCACATTCCATTTCCATGTCCTCGCCGGAATATAAGTATTTTAAAGGAGACTTTCACAACCTGAGCTCTGCACGTATTATCTACTTCACTGTCGCCCTAGTAGAATCCTTTTAATCAGACCTTAAAAGTCCAATGTTGTCTCTGCCCTGTTTTCAAATCTAGACTTTGACTTTTTCCCTCGATGGTGCTTTGTAGATGACGAAGAACCCTTTGGAGACGTTGCCTTGATCTTCTTTCGCCTGTTTTTCTTGGGAACACAAGGAATATCTTCTTGTGGAGTTCCCACGATTTCTACATCTGTTGCAAAGATAATCAAATCTCTTAAACCTAGAGTTGAGACAGCTTCTTGATTAGCTAAAGAATTCATTATATAAGCTAGTCTACCACATTTGGCCTTTTACAACAAAACAAGTCAATTCCTCTAATCTATAATACTGTCGTGTGGACCACAAATACTCGTCCATTACCAAGGCCACTAGATTCCCCTTGTTATAGAAATGGTTTCTCGTGACAGAAGATCCAAACTCTTTCTGTTTGCAAGTGGAGAATCCTGGTGACTTTTTTGTATGTTACGAAACAATGTCCCTTGTACAAAATAAAAAAATTCATCTACGCTGCTCCCCACAAAAAATGCGACCAGTGAAAAAGGAGCAATTTGCTCTTGTCTGGTCACTAATACTCAACATGAAGCAAGACAAGTTTAAAGGGAAAAGTTTTAGAGGCATAAAAAAATAAATATGTGTATGCATTCTAAAGATTCTTACACATTGTGATATCACAATTTGTTTTGGTTTGGTTAATTAGAGAAGCATTGTACTAGAGGAGAAGCATACCATTCTGAGGCCATTTGCAAGTCCCATTTGCAATATCAGAAACAATGATACCATGAGAGAGAGGAGCACCGGGCTTAGAAATGCCACCAACTGATGGGGATGAGAATTCAGGTCCCGTCTTAAATTCAGTCATCTGCATAATCCCAGCAATTAACATTCATTGGAAAGATAAATAAATTAGACTAACACAAGCATATTAGAGATCAAATTTCCAAGGGGGACCAAAAATGTTAACATTACGTACCCAACTGGGTGGAGTAGCCGAGCTCCCTTCCCACCCTATGTGTGCCACGTGCTTAACATCTGTTGGGTACCCAATTTGAATCTCTCGTTCCTTCACGACTGCAGACAAACAAAACAACCCATTTCCCATCTCAGCCCCTTAAACATAAAAACCGAAATAGATACTCAATGCAAAGAGATACATGTGCTGAGACTTGAGAGAAATAGATTTCAGCAACATTACCAAACATATGGGAGATGTATTTGTTGAAGCCTTTGCAGATCCCTTTCATAGCAATTGGTGTGAACTAAATCCTCAATACACAATGAAATGTAGCCTCTTTCAATGAATTGGAATCAAACAGATTGGTTCCTTTACCCTACTACAAGGTTATATAGCCAATCAATTTGCCAGAACAAAACCCCCAAAAATAAAATACATACAAATATGCAGTATCAAAGAAAATCAATCACAGCACGTGGGTTTGGGCACTATTGCCCTTGGAACAAGATTGGCATCTGATTCTCATATTGAGACATAAATGCATATATTTGCAAAAGATATTTAGGGCAATATATGAAAATCAAAATCTTAATAATGAAGATGACATTAATGGTACCTGTGGAGAATGATGGTGCAAAATGTAGGTTTTCAATGGAGAACTAGAAGCAACCCCTCCTCCACTACCTTCAACCTTTTCTCAAATTTTAGCTCCATGCTCCATCATCTCTGCATGGGTATTTCTGATGAACAAAAAGAATCAATGAAATGAACAGAAAAAGGAACCCATTACAAGACAAGGGTTGATGAACACATACCCAAAAGAGAAGGAAACTTAGGAGAAGAGAAATGGAGAGTGGGGGTGAGAAATGAGGTGAAGGAGAGGAGAGAGCACAAGGAAATGAGAGAAAAGAAGGTGGGGAAGCATGAAAACCTCCCCAGAGGAGGGCTTTGTGAAGGCTCTCAAAGAAAAGACAGAGAGGATCACATATTATTAGTTCATTACATATTACAATATAAATATAAAAAAACATCTTAAAAAATGAAGTGTCTGTGTTTTTGTGGTTTAAAAGGAGCTGCACGTCACAACTCACAACTAATCAACTACTCCAAGAAAATTTCAAGAGATGCAAAGGAGCAAGTGTTTTTCTTTAAAATAAAAAGAGCTTAGAGTTTAATGGTATTTATGATTTTATTTGTCTTGAAAGTGTGGTGTAACATGTTAAAGGTTATTGATACACCTAAACCCGATCAATAAATGGGTTTTGATGCAATCTTTTACTTCAAATGATGAATCATTTATGAAAATTTTGTGTAAATGGGAATTATTTTTCCTAAAATAATAGGCAGAATCTTACAAGTACATGAAGTTGCAATTTATTATGAAGAAAGTGATGTGCTGTGGCAAATCCAACCAAACGCTGCTAAGGTGTCCTCTGCTTTTCCTCATAATATATTGCATAATTAACTAGTGTTTGTTGGAGTCACGTTGTTGTTATTGTTGGTGTTGGGCCAATTTCGAATGAAGAACAACGTCACTTCACACCTAAATTTCATTGGGTTCCCAATTTAGCAATGTGCAGCTCAACTTCAGACAGTTCATCTTGACAGTCTTTTGAAATTATTTTATTTTTGGTCTACCAAATATAATTTATTATAGAAACTAAAGTCAATGTTGTTGTAGTTCCTTAGTATTTAAGGGTAAATTGAGTTTTATTATCTCAAGTGGTACAAAAAAAAAGTATCCTAGAGATGTTTGAAATTGGAAAAGTTATATTTTTATAATTTAAAATGAGTATGTATTTATATATTTTCGGGATGAGAATTGTGTATCGAGGAATCTCCGCCTCCGTTAGGGATTTGGGTACGGCAGGGGAGTAAGGATTTGAACAAGACAATTTTGATTTTCTTAACACAAAACGTGAACAGTTATAGGCGATACTGAGAATCACCCTCCCCATCCCGCTCTCAGCAGGATTCGAACTCACAACCTCTCAACAAAAAAGTGTGAACTTCATATCGCTAAAATGTTCCATTGAGAACACGTGTATTATTTTGGTTAAGAGGATTCGATTAACAATTTTCAAATGCATTGAACGTTTTCTTGCAAGCCAATGGATTATAAATCCGTATCGCTCGCACAAAGCATACTTAGTTCATATGACTGACAAATCTCACAAGTAAACATTACTTACTACCTGATACTCACTGGATGGACTAGTGTCTAAAATCTAAAATTTGAGTGCAACTAACCAAGTTTCATAGAGTGTTAGAGTCCTATTAGTAACACTCGAGCATAAGTGTTGGGCATATCCTACACCCATTGACCATTAGGCCTTGTTAAGTGACTATCTATGCCTCTAATTATCTTGTTCGGACTTCAAACCCCTGACAACGTTTACTGAAAACTAATTGACACATTTTATAGATTTATTTTGGGGTTCAAGCTTTTTGGGGCTTGTTTTGTACTTAAGTGAGTAAATTTGTCCTTTTTAATAATATAATGAATTTAAAAGAAAATAAATAAAAAAAGTTCCTAGCAATGCTAAAGAGCAAAGAGGCAAGTAATAATAGTGCTACAAAATAAAACCGAAAATAAATTCGAAAAGCAGGGATATTTTAGTCTATTTAAGCCAACCAGAAATAGAGAGCGAAGAAGCGTAGCGAGAGCAAGAGAGTCAAAGACACGCTAGGGCTTCGATTCAGCACCAGCTACAACAATGGTCTGCGAAAAGTGTAAGATCTCTCTCTCTTTCTCACACAAAATTCAATTGTTCTTCTTCAAAATCATCTTGATGTATCATTGTGAAATTGCTGAGAATAGAAATTGAAATAATTGTGCAGGCGAGAAGAAGCTGGCGAAGGTGATAGTGCCGGACAAGTGGAAGGAGGGAGCCAGCAACACCAACGAAAGTGGCGGCCGCAAGATCAACGAGAACAAGCTCCTCTCCAAGAAGAGCAGGTTTTCCCCAATCTCCTTCTTCATTGTTTAATTTACGCAATTCTTGAATCACATATATTTGTTTTGGCTTCTTTGAAACTTCACCAATTGTTTCTCTACAATCATATAGGTTAGACAGTAATTGAATGATTAGAAGTGCCCAGGTGGATAAAAAACCCTAATTTGATTCTGGCTACAGAAATTTTCGCTATTGAGATACATGTTGCTGTAGACACTTGCACCACTTTAACTTTTCTAAATTCTATTTTAGCCATTAGGGCTTTGCTGCTCTTTCAAGTGGTTCATTACCCTGCAAATCATTCTTGTTTTTTTTGTATGAAGTATTCGTTAGGACCTAATAATATCACTGGGCCTTTGTATATGACACCGCTAATTTGACATACTGCTACATGGAACATTGGCTTTGGCACTTTGATGTTGCTTTTGTTCTTTTAGATTCTTGGCTGGTTGGAGATACAGACAAATATTAAATAATCTATGTTGTTAGTTATGTACACTATTGTTCAGAGTAGACGACATAGAATAACATTAGTTTTGTGGAAATATGTGTTAGGAACGAGTAACAGAGTTTCAATTACAGGCTATCCTTTTGACGAAGGATTATAGAACCTTCATGGATTTCTTCAGCTCTCTTGTGTAGATTTAATGTTGGGCGTTAACATGTTTTGTGGTCCAACAAATTAAGAGGATGCAGATATTAACACAGATAGATCCGACCTCACACCCTACTGATTAGTTATGAGATAGTTACAAGCATGTATACTTATATCGAGGATGGATTGCCATTACTTAATGGGTATGTGATAAGTATGTAAACCTGCAATAAGCTCCATAGGACTTTGGGGTTGAAGTGTCACTTCACTATTGATTCAATTGCTATTTCATGTGCATGTAATATCTTCCACGAAAATTAATCTTTTCCTTTTCTGTTCCCCACTCCATTTTCAATGACATTATAGATAAAAAGCTTCTAGTTTAATTTGAATTTTTAAGATTACCATTAAATATTCACTTAAATTTTCCGAATGAACATCTTTATTTTGAAAGAAAATAATATATTTCTGACTATAAAAGAGTACATGAAAACATATTTGTGCTTGATGATCTCTTTTTTTACGCTTAGAGCTTTTTTCTTAGATGCCCGAAGGCACGTAAAGTTTTTTTGCTTGTTACATGTTGCCTCACCTTACCATTTGTAAGACACATCCCTTTGTGCCCTGAGTTTCTTGCATCTGAGATGAACCTTTAACTACTATAGGCGAGGTGACATGTAGAAGGCAAAAGGTGGTTTGTGCCTTAGGTTGTCTAGGTCCAAGGCTAAGGTGCAAAATTCCATCCTTCAAACAGTCTCTTACTTTTCACTGTCCTAGCAGAAAATATATACTTGCAAAATAGAAAGACAAAAATTGTTTTCTTTTCTAGTTTTTTTATCAGCTCTTTTCTAGATTCTAGTTTTGTTGAATAGTCTTATAATTTAATTAAAGCATAATAAAAGTCTTCTAAACTCATGTGCTCCTTTTGTCTTCAAGAAATGGTGAGATATGTTGCCTGATGGTTGTTAATAAGGATATCTAGTTGAAAGAATTTATAGAAGCATTATGGTCAAGAGTTATTAATTTGTGCTGATAAAAAAACACTTTCTACATTTACCCATGAATCAGTTACTCATAGTATGAACCGGATATAATTTATGATGACAATGAAATATGTCGAAACAAGGGAATCTACCTAGTGCACCAGGCTTGGTTGGTTGGTCAAGCTGAGTTCTTTCTCTCTTGAGAAACAGGGTTGGGGCACTTGCTTGGAAGCGGATGTGGGATGGGGGTTAGGTTAGGGGTTAACGTAGGCAGGATTGCTTAGATTTACTGGTTTATTGTCAATAAAATTTTTTCAAATCTACCTAATCTTTAAGTATTTGAAAAAGATCATAGCAACTTGTATGTGGGAAGCTTGTTTTTCTTTTTGATTGAAATGGATAAAATTCAGTACAGGCAGCTATCATTGTCCCATTGATTGGCAGTCTATAAAGTGCATATACAAGTACCTGATATGTAATTGGCTAATGCAAAACTTTATCAGCCCCCAACATGCTTAATCATGGATTTGAATTAATAATTTGATATGTATATATGTTGGTTGTAGGTGGACTCCTTATGGAAAGACCACGTGCATGATATGCAAGCAGCAGGTGCATCAAGATGGGAAGTATTGTCACACCTGTGCATACACAAAAGGTACTGTACCGTACTAGTTCAATGTCTGTGGGTCAAGCCTTTTAGCATTTTGTTAGGGCTGATATTTACTGAAGTGCTGCCCCTTGTTGTGTTTGTCCAGGAGTTTGTGCAATGTGTGGGAAGCAAGTACTTGACACCAAGCTATACAAACAGAGCAATGCCTGAAGGAAAAGCAGGAAGCTGGTTTTTGGCTGTATTCGGATTTCAAGGCTCATAGTTTACTTCTCAGTCTTTTTATTGGTAGAAATGTAACTGATGCTGTAAACTATCTACTTAACAATGTTATGTCAATATTCTCATTTTTAATAAATAGAATGCACTAATTGTACTTTTACATATGGTTTTTAATTAATGTTACAAAAAGCTCTGCAAGCGCAATATACATTTTTGTGTGCTAAAATAATTGCTCTCTTTAATATTCATTTTTTGAGGAAAGTTAGTGATATACATTTATATTTTCTAAGGAAGGCATTAACTAAAGGATGGTATTCAAAAAAAACCAGATCTTATTTGACAAATTTGGGATTTTGGAGGGATGTGATGTATGGGTATTTTCGTATTTATACCATTCTTTATTTTAATTATTTTTGTTTATTTGCTTTATGCTCCAACCCTTCTATTGGGTTTCAACTTTTTAGTATTCTCAAGTTATAATTTTTTTTAAAATTAATTTTCATTTATTTAACTACATGTGTACGTGTCATTTTCATATTCATATATTTCATTTAATACTTAATGACACGTTTCATGTTTACACGTAATATTTGTTCTATTTTATTACTAGTTTAATGAAATGTATTTTATTAATGATTTAATTATATATTTCACTAAAAGTTGATGAAATTCATAACAAAAACAAGCAAACATGAATTCATCCTTGAAATTGATTCCATAGAAAATACAAACAGGAAAGTATAAAATTAGAAACATGGAAGAATCATTTGAAATGGAGTTGTTGATCCATAGCTCCAACCTGGGGTTAATCATCTGTCAATAAGCCTATGGTGTCGGCTAATCCAAGTCCTTTCTTGGAGGAGGCAAAAAGTACCTGCCCGGTAGTCCCATATACATATGAACCAGATCGACCAGCCAAATCCCGCCACCGCGTAGATCTCAATGAGGCGATGACACCTGGAACTAAATTGTTGCCGCCTCCGCCTCACAGCCTTACCCCTCACCTAAGGTGATTCTAAAACTATAAACCAAGCATGGGACTATACATCATATACAAACTATTATGAGCCTCCCGTCTGGTACACTAGCTTTCCACATGTAACTGAAACACCCCGAACATATTAAAAAAATTAAATCTTTGAATCTAATCCAAAAAGCATCCCAATCTTGAAACCGCACAACCAGAGCCACTAAATAGACCGAGAAATCAGAATGTAACATAGAAATGAGCTCCAAAAGGTAACAAGACATTCCTCGTA
Source organism: Geranium incanum (assembly GCA_036897385.1). Classification (NCBI taxonomy): domain Eukaryota; kingdom Viridiplantae; phylum Streptophyta; class Magnoliopsida; order Geraniales; family Geraniaceae; genus Geranium; species Geranium incanum. The sequence continues at coordinate 8,455 of JAYMTQ010001883.1, forward strand.
TTTTTACTGCAAATCACAAATGTAACGAATATTTGTTTAGAGAAGACAATCACTCAATACACGATCTCAAATTGATTGGTCTAACGTGAAGTTCTATGTAAGTGTCAAGTTCAATAACAAAGTCGTTCATCTAACACTCACATGTCCAGATTGCAATACCATCTAGAACAACAAGGCTCCATTCTGCGTAAGTTGACTGCTCAGAAAATGAAAGATTGAGTTTTCACCGCACCCAAAAGACAAATTATCAAAATAGCACAAAAACTCCAGCATAACATTAAGCCATGGACAGTTGTGACATGATACTGCTGTATATGTGTACGCACCTAATCTTTTGCCCCAGCAGCTGAGTTATAAGCCTTTGTTTCAGTGAATGGATCTCATCATAACCATATTTGATAATTATACTGCTATTATGGGTATTGACATGAACACAGTGAATAGTCCCTTCTATGCAAAGATTACGAAGTTCAATTTTGGTGTAAATACATAACAATGCAGCTCAAATGTTCCTAAAGCATAGGAGCATGGAAAGCCAACAAATCTGAATATGATATAAACAAATCGTCATACAATATTTTTTTATCAGCAACAAATAGTCATACATGAACTAAGAAAAGTGAAGTCTATGTAATGCACTCAGATATAGTGAACAGAAAGCCAAGTATTCTTTGCTGCTATCAATAAAATCATGAGGTTAATCTTACAACTGACTGTTAGAAAGGAATGTGATATAGAAACCCAGGAACAAGTTAATATTTTCTTGCACAAGGCATATAAGTTTGTTGTGGCATAACATGGTTTACTGATTTTAGTTTTAAATGAGGCACTCTACACAGTTCGCTATTGCTCATCAGGGTGTTGAAAACTCCGTGCGTGTGGAGCAGCTCATAAAATATGTTCCAATGATCAAGGGAAGTAGACACAGATTAGAAAATAACAACAAATTTGAGTTTGCCACAGAACTAATGTATAAGCACAAGGATCCCTAGGGTAGAAATACACAAATTTGAAGATGGACAGTTTATTTTCTTCAACATGCCCCTAATTCTAGCAATTAGCTTGTTCATCCATCATCATATGTCAAAAATTTATGCATATTCATTCCCTTTCCAACACTTACAACTTTCATGAGAGGGGCATCGTCTCAAATCTCAACAAACATGAAAATTCTTATGTTACACAATGCACCAGCTATTGCCAAATACCAAAATGAGTTAGCAACAGACATTGACCCTTTGTCTTATATGAAATCAAAGTATAGTTTTTTGTTAGAAAGTAAATGAAACATCTAATGAGAGACAGAGGGAGACAGTATAGTACCAGGTTTGCTAAGCATTTCAACTGCAGATGCTTATGTTAACCAACTATAGTTTAAAGGGTTACAGGAGAAATTCCATCTCACCATGTAAACAACAATCTATTAAGACTACAGAATGCAAGCTTGCAATTTTTAAGCCATAATCAGTATCATCCAAACATCATTTGAGACAGAAAAGAGTTGCTCACTATTACAAGATTTCCACAATGGATAGGTTAAATCCCTTCCCTAACAAAATTCCTGATTGTTATACCAATAATCAAATACATAGCGAACACGCAAACTGAAACTTGTCCTCACGAGAAGCTATCTTGATAGAATATATAAAAAGGGCAAGGGAAATATCTGCATTTATGAACAAAACCTTGGAAACGGCTAGTAGAGCAAAACTGAGACTTGCTAATAATATTAGTCTTTAAACTCAAGAACTGAATGATAACAAAATCGAAATGGATGATAAAGAAAATCAAACCAGTAAGTTGGCATATATAATGAGAAACCAAACAATAGATTGTAAAACACACATATTGCTCCAACCAATTTGCCAGTCCACAAAGTCATTCTTAACCACCAAATCCAAATATAATCAGCTACCCACCAATGCAGTGATAAACACAAATAGAGCTCTACACTGGAATACATAAATCAACAAGCAAGTCAGGGGTGAAACATGCATGAAACTAATGGAAATACCAGTCTTGCACAAGACTGTCAATAGATACCAGATAAGCACATTGGATACAGGAAAACAAAGAACTTACGAATTGGATAATAGAGAATCAGCTCAAGAAACAGAAATAAGAATCAAGAAGAGTATGTAACAAAGAAGTAGACTTTATTCATATAGTGATTCCATAACAGAACAGAACCACCTATTCATACAGTAGGTGATAATAGGATAATAGGGTTTGTTTCATAGCATAGCAAAGCTGATCAACATAACAGCAGGAACATAGTAAAGGGAGTTAAAAACCACCACGAAGACGCAGGACAAGGTGAAGGGTGGACTCCTTCTGGATGTTGTAATCAGCCAGAGTCCTCCCATCCTCGAGCTGCTTGCCGGCGAAGATCAACCTCTGCTGGTCCGGGGGAATCCCCTCCTTGTCCTGGATCTTGGCCTTGACATTGTCGATCGTGTCCGAGCTCTCCACCTCCAAAGTGATGGTCTTTCCAGTCAGGGTCTTGACAAAGATCTGCATGCCACCGCGGAGGCGGAGGACGAGGTGGAGGGTGGACTCCTTCTGGATATTGTAATCAGCCAAAGTCCTGCCGTCCTCGAGCTGTTTACCGGCGAAGATCAACCTCTGCTGGTCCGGGGGAATTCCCTCCTTGTCCTGGATCTTGGCCTTGACGTTGTCGATCGTGTCGGAGCTCTCGACCTCCAAGGTGATGGTCTTGCCGGTCAGCGTCTTGACGAAGATCTGCATGCCGCCGCGGAGACGGAGGACCAGGTGGAGGGTCGACTCCTTCTGGATGTTGTAGTCGGCGAGGGTCCTGCCGTCCTCCAGCTGCTTTCCGGCGAAGATCAGCCTCTGCTGGTCCGGGGGAATCCCCTCCTTGTCCTGGATCTTCGCCTTCACGTTGTCGATCGTGTCCGAGCTCTCCACCTCCAGAGTGATGGTCTTGCCTGTCAGGGTCTTCACGAATATCTGCATCTGTACACAGATTCAAATTTAAATTCTAGGTCAGATCCGATCACCACAAACAGATACGATCCTGAATCGTGAACGCGCAATTCCTGAGAATCAATTGAAAGCCAAGGAGAAGATAAGAATTGAAAGCTTACGATGAGAGATGAGAGATTAGAGATCGATCTTCTTCCGATTTCAGTATGAGGTTGACAAGGGGATCGAGGGTTGCTTTTATAGGAGACTCGTAGCCGACTTGGTCACAGCGTCGTGAATAGAGCTCCAATGGAGTCTCGACACGTGTCCAGAATGACGTGCAAAGCGAACAAGTCTCTGTGGCGGGGCTTATCCGTTACGAATGTGACCACACTGTGAGGCCATAACGGTGCCGACGTTTAAACGGCTGTGGTAGGTCACCGTCTGTTGTTAAGTTCTTACCGTCAAATAAGACGGAACGGTGATTTATGCTTAAATTGCTAGTGGGGTTGTCTCTTTCCATCTTCTCGGTATTTCCCTGTCAATACTTTTCCTTTTCTTTTATTTTTCAGTGTTTCCTTTTCTTCACCGTATCTTTAAAAGATGATTTTAGATGGTATTTAATCAGAAAAATAATGTTGTCGAAATCATTGAGTAATTTTTTATTGAATTATCAAATTATTGAGTGAGTTTTTTTGAATTATGAAATCATTACCAAAAATATTTGACGAATAAATAAAAATAAAAAAGTATATTAATTTTTAAATATCTCAGTAAATAAATGATATTGTTTCAATATTTGGTTTCTAACGCATCACCGAATGTTATGCCAAAAATATCTTCCGTATTTTAAAATTAAAAATCAGTAAAATATTTGGTGTTGGTATTGTCGTTTAACACCGCATTTTTGTGGTATTGTAGTAGAGGGAATGGTGATAGAGATAGAGTTGGTGTTGTATACTTGTATTATATTGAATATGATTCGAAGACTGAACACAGGTACCGATACTTCTGTGACAAGCTTGAAAATTTTCTATGAGGTATTGATGTAAATAAAAATAATGTATTACAACAAAATTTTAAATATACCAAATTTAATTCAGAAAA
>JAYMTQ010001884.1:0-12486 GCA_036897385.1 Geranium incanum
AGCCCTACGCCGGACCTCTGAACAAGAAGAGGAAAAAGAGAGCCAAGCCCAAGTCCGAGGGATCGTCTGTGAGCCATCGAAGCAGTGACATTGATTCTATGGACGACGAGGACGGGGACGATGTGGATGATGATTTTCTGTCGATGCCGCTTCCGAAGCCGCCGGCTGGGTTCGTGTTCGACGATGAGGGTAGGGTTCGATTGGCCTCGAAGAAGCGGATTGTCCCTGTTGTGAGTAATTTTTACCTCCCATGTTGCTGATTTTGTCGATTTAGGTTATTCTAGGGCCATTCTAGTGTTAATTGTGAAAAGTGTAGTCTTGTTTTAGCTAGTTGGAGTTGCTATTACTTGATAATGGTGATACTTTACTTCCCATATTGCTAATTTTATCAATTTAGCTGATAATGTTGCTATTACTTGATAATAATGTTGTGAGTAATTTACTTCCCATATTGCTAATTTTATCAATTTAGCTCATTCTAGGGCCAACTCAGTGTTATTGTGAAAAGGGTAGTCTTGTTTAGTTAGTTGGAGTTGCTATTACTCGATAAGGTTGATACTCTGGGTTGGGAATTGGGAGAGTCTTCAAATATACTTTAAATCATCTAGTTATGACGATTTTAAGTCATTACATCTAGGATTTTGTTGGCTGGAGTAGTGAGATTTTCTTGTTTCACCAAGGTTCCATCTGGGTTTTTTCTATAGTAATTGATTATGCCAGCAAGGTGGAAAAAAATCCGTAACCTTTGAGTCGTTGGAGTTTTGGTTAAGATACTATGCTTGATTATAACTTGTGTAGGATTGATTGCAATTTCGTGAGTTTGTACCCATATTATGTTTTGTGTCTCCAAGAAGGTCAAATGCACTGACAAATATCTGTCGCTGTATGAACTTAGCATGGTGGTACTGTCATTTTCTTGAACCTGGGTATGGGAATGGGTAAAATTGAAGAAAAAACATTATATAATTATAAAGAGATATTGAAACAATACATATATGTGTTGAAGTTCGTAGAGAAAAATGATGGTGATAGAGGAGAATGGTAAAATAACAATCTGGTAGATGCACGTTCTGTTTGTGTATCGCTAATTGCATGCTAACAGTAACAGACTTCTGGTAAACAGTGATCAGTTGTGCTAATATCCTTGTTAATTTATTATCTCATGAACAATATGTCAATATTCTGTATCAGTAATATTCTTCTATGCACATGGCATCATGTGATTTTGAAAATTCTGAAAAAAAGTCACTGGCAGGTTGATCCTGCAAGTAACAAACCACTGGATTGTGTGGTAAGAAGAGTGTTCAAGAGTTCAAAAGGTGATGATTATCTTCTGGTTTGCCCGGCTGACTTGTAAGTACTGTATTTTCTATATCGTAGTTATAGATATCAAGAACCTTATTCTTCTTTTCCATCTTATATCTGATCGATAGCATCGGGCCCATTTTGTTGGTTTATTTATTATTTATTTTTATTTTTGGATGCAGGCCCATTTCTATATTAAAGAGTACGAACTTTGAAGGATGGACACTTGTACGTATAGAACTTTGAAGCATTGATATAGGAAATTTATGAAAGCAATTCAAACAATTACATATTTGTTGATTTTCTTATAAAATCTTGGTTGTTGATTCTACCATCTCTAATATCTGATTGGCTCTTTGTTGTATATTGTAGAACTATCATTTCCACATGCATCTCTTTGCCTATTGTATTGCCATCTGCAACTAGATTTACTGGCACTAATATAGCTCCGTCTTGTCTTTTCTGAAACAAGTAGATGATTTGATGTTGCATTAACACGTGATCCCTCGTGCCCTGTTTATCATCATCTTCAGTGTTAAACAAATCCGCTTTGAAGTGAGATCTTGAATATGCGAGAGTCTTCTTGCTGCAATAGATCAGTCTATATGCAGAGACATCCTCATCATTTATATTATGTTTCCAAGTGAACTTTTAAAGCATTGACGATCTCTCTGCTACCTCTAGCTGTTTGTTATGAAAAAGTATTTTCAATTTAATTTATTATATGATTCGTCACTGTCCTTATTCCATGTAATCTACATGCTTATACAATTCAGATCGGCGATGAAGAAATCGAACCCCTTATTCCTACTGCTGATTATACTCTTGCCAAGACCCACATGCATCTGGTAGATAGCGGGTATGATCACCGTTTTAGATATTATAACATGTGGAAATATGAATAACATAATCTGGTTCCCCTTGTGATATCATTTGTTGTTTTTGCTTTCTTCCAATCAGATTTTTTTATACAGCGCGGGGAGGATTTGCTCATAACGAAGACGATGCATTTAGTTATACCTTAGGTAATGTTTCCTCCTTATTTATTATTATATAGATTTATCTTTCAATCCAGTCATACCTTTTTTATTTCAATGAAATTCAAGCTTTCTGTTTCCTTACTTGCTCCATAGCTTCTAAGGAAGAGGACTTTCAGATGTATTTAACATTCAACTTTCTACTTCTGAACACGATTTTCCAAGAGGAAATTTTGCTTATGAAACCCTTGAATATAGCTTTGCAAATAAACAGAAATATCTGGAAATAGATTTTCCAACCTTAATGGTCCCTCTAATTTAGTAGTTCCCTGTCAAGTGAAAATATAAACAGAAATATACTGATACAGAAGCCGAAATATAAATCTGATGAAATGAAACCTTGAAGATGGTTTTATTCATGGCTGGAAAATATAAAAATATTGTCACAATGTGCTACAGTAATACAGAGGTAAACCCTGTATTATGAAATCAGTTCATGAAACGATTGGGTGATTGTAAAGAGTCCAACGTACGTTAATACTCTTATATATCCCGTCATTGAAGCACATGCTATCTTGAAAGATACTGAAGCGCCCATATGTCGAATGTTGAATTAGTTGGTTAATGCACTTTGATACTATTATATTTTCAGCGGGGCTGATATCGCTTATCTCAAAAAATTCTACTTTCTCATTGATTTAACATACATCCACATTTCTTCTTTGTATTCTTTATTCTATTTCAGTATGGTACAGCCCTTTAAATTCTTAGATGTTTACAAGTCGTTGTAGTGGGCTTTTGATGGTTTGATCACTAATTTTCATCTTATTCGTCATACATTTCAATTTTAATTTGAGATTCAAAATTTTCTCCTTTCTTCACTTATCATAGTTGATATATTACCTTTTGCAGATGGTGTAGCGACAGAAGCCCTAGAAATCGTATGCTTCCATATGGTAATGTGATAATGCCTATGCTGTGTATGGTTTAGAGACAAGTATCTCATAATAATTATAGTATGAATTTCATCAAACTGGTATGAACAAATACACGAGGCTTTCTGGAAAGACATTTTAGATCTACATGAACTTTTTAATTCCATTTTGAAATATTATTGGAATCTCCAGATGGAATAAGAAACTCATGAGAAGTGGGATAGTTCTGTACTCAAGCAACATGCTATCTTATCAACTAACCATTCCAGAAATATAAGAGTCAGTTAAAGAACCGACATGTAAGATGTCCTATAGGATTCATCTTATAAATGTTTTTTCTTCTTCATATCAGTGGCCATAATGTATTCGAGTTCATTCCAAATGAAAATAGAAAATTCCAATTAAAATAGTCTAGAATACATGTAGTCCGTTCTCACGAGTTGAATACATTCTAACCTCAAAAGTTCTTTTATTGCAGGATGGCGCGCATTACATGATTTATACACCACTTGATCCGATTATTTTTGTTGTAATTAAGGTAGTTCTTGTGATCTTAAATGTATCTTGGAGGAAATCAGGTGTTAATGTTCTTGAAAACAATCAATGCTAAACTTGAAATTCTCTTGAAAATTCAAAAAATAAACATCCTTACAGAAGAGTTATTTAGCTGGTTTGCAAAACAGAACACGCTAGTCTCCGAGCTGGCCATGAATCGCTAAACTTGTATTTTGCTTGTGCAGGATGACAAAGGGGTTTACCGACGCGTTGATGATGTAAGCAAAATACGGATTCCATTTCATAATTTCAATCTCAGTTATCGATAGATAGTCACTCTCATTATTTGATGTTATATGCCACAACATTGTTAATTATTTTCACGCTTGCGACGAGTATGCATATCTGGAAATTGCCAAGGACTCTATCCGTTTTGGCATTTGTGTAATGCCCTACAGTTATTCTGCACTCGGATATTATACTCACTGCTGTTACTGAAAACAGGAGCTCCGTGAGGACCCTGCTGTCCTTAGCACCATGGACGAGGAAATTCAATTCAGTGCCATGGCGGTACGTGATTCACTTGCAGATGCTCGCCTAGGATCGATCTTTATCTGAGGAAAACTGACATTATTGATTTGTTTTACCTTTGTGGTTCAGCAAGCGGAGGAGGCTGCTCTTGCTGAATTGTTAAACAGCGGCGGAATGTGAGAATGGTCGGAAAGTGGTGCCCTAGTTTTCACTGCTCAACCAAAGGCCGTGGGTGAAGTGGCAGAGAGTCAGAGACCTTCAATCCCCACAAATAGTTTTCACTGCTCAGAGACACAAATCACAGTGCTGTTTCTGTATATATTTGTATTAGCTCTTATTTTTCAGTATGATGTGCTGACTGAATAATACAATTGATTTTAGAGTTTTGGAAATAGAGAGAGAAAATCAATAGTCCGTCATTGTGAATTTGAATATTATACTTTCTTCAAATGTGTGTTTGATTAAGTCTTAATATTTCGATCGAGTTTTAATAATTTAAACTTAGTATTCAGTTTTCGTTAGTATTTTTTATAATTGTAAATTTAATATTTTTGGTTATAAATTGAAATCAAATTTGTCTATTTCGACGTGTAAAATGAGCATAATTAAAAATCGAAAATCAATCTAACAGACTGAAAACCAAACTAAGAACCACGGTTGGAACAAGCATGTTTCCTCACATCGTTGTTCTAGCTTTATATAGTTGGGTCCAATTTGGTTCTGGTCTGTCTGGTTATAGAACCATGCCCATCACATAGTCTGAGCATGAGATTATTAGGTGTCCTCATGACTACTCCGAATCATTTTAATATCATTAAGGGTTTGTAACCGTGCATACTAACTAAACACGTTTTGCACGTGAGTATACTTAACATTTTTTTGTTGTCCAACTCACTTAAAATACATATACTTGCACACAATGTTTTCCCACGCTTCAAAAACTTGTCTTCTCTCCCACCCATCTCTCGTAGTATAAGCTGATCAAGGACGAAACAACTGACTTGATTAGGAACATAGGGGCACATTCCGCTACAAACGGCTATAGAACGTTCAGACGTTCTACAACCGTTGGATTAGTGTGGATCTGTACGTAGTGTGTGACACGTGGTGGAGAGGTTCTACATCGCACATTTATAGGTTCTACGGGTCCATCACGTTCTACAACTTTGCACTACACATCCTACAGGGTTCTAGAACTTTGCACTACACATTATAGAGTTCGAACGTTTGGACACCCGAATTTGGTTTGTAGCGGATTTCTTCTCTAGGAACATATGTATTTTAGGTGAGTTTAGGTGAGCTGACGAAGCATGTTTCGTGCGGTGGTGTATCTATCTGTAATTATCTCTAGTCTCTACTTATAAATTGGTGATGAAGTTAAGGGTATAATAGTCTTTTTCAGTGTATGACGCGTGAATTTAACAGTTCTCACCAATACTCGTTAATGTCGTTTTGAAGCTTCGCTAGGGTTCTTCACACCCAATCTCTCCGACTCGTACGTCTCCACCGCGCCGTCCCGCAACCGCAGCTGCGTCTCCGGCCACCGCATCGCCACCGCCGCCGCACCCGATCCCAATCAAGCAGCATTTTGAGGTATGGCCATTGATTTCACAGCAACATCATCACATCTGTTTCGTTTTGTTTGTGGATTCTGTGTTTGCTGAATTGAGTGTGAGGTTAATCTGTTGATTTTTTTTTCTTTTTCTAAAATCGATTAGCGGAATTGAGTTCTCCATCGATCCCTGTTTCTGGCAAATGTGTTTCTCGTTTTGACTGGTACTTTTTATAAATTTTGATAGTAACCATGGGTTAGTTTTGATGAAAGTGAAATGAGTTTTGTTGGAAATTTTGTGAATCATGAGCTCAAGTTGATCCAAACAAGTCTAAGAATATTTTATTCGATCTTGTATGAAATTGATTTTTTTTGTTGCTTTTTCCTGTGTTAGTCAAATTGTTTGAAAGATTGTTATATACATGGGCAAAAAATCAGTTGGGAAGGAGAAATATGAGAGTCAGAAAGATAGTGCCGAAGACTGTATTGATGCTCCAAATTATGAGAATAAGAAGAAGAGGAAATTACAGCTCGATTCGACAGAGAAATTGCATGAGGATAGGAAGATGGGCAAGAGAGCTAAATATGACGGGGAAGCTAGTGGATGGAGTGATAAGGAGAGGAAGAAGGATAAGATGGGCTGCAAGAGCGAATTAGAGCTTGATTTGATCGGGAAGGAAAATGAGTTTTTGAAGGTTAAGAAAACTAAAGATGTCTCGGAAGCTAGTGATATATGTAACGAGAAGGAGAGAAGGAAGGATAGGAAGAAGAAGAAAAGGGATAAGCATGTTGCAGAAAATGTTGAAGTTGAAGAGGTTTCAAATGATCCACACACGAATGATGCTGAAGTTAGTGAAGTGGGTTATGACAGAAAAAGGAAGGATAGGAAGAGTAAGAAGGACGAGAATGATGTGGAGCCGAATGGAGTTCAGGCAGCTTCAAGAGACACAAATGTGAGAAAAGGGGAAAAGGGTAGTAAAAAGAGCAAGAGAACTAGAAGTGATATTGAAGCTAGTGGAGTTAGCGAAGCTCCAAATGATGAACAGAACAGCAGAATGAAGACTATTGACCTGCAAACCAGTGATACCGAGGAGAAGGACAAAAAGAAAAAGAATGGGAATGTCGATTTGGGTTGCGAAAAGAACAAGAAAAAGAAGGATAGGAAGAAAAGGAAGGAGGAGAATGATGTGGTTCCTAATGGAGTTCTAGCAGCCCCAAGAGACGCACATGTGAAAGAAACAGAAAAAAGTAGTAAGAAAGGCAAGAGAACTAAAAGTGATACCGAAGCTAGTGGAGTTAGTGAAGCGGCAAAGGATGAACAGAACGGCAGAATGAAGCATATTGACCTGCAAGCCTGTGGTACAGAGGAGAAGAACGAAAAGAAAAAGAAGAAGGTAAGTGGCGATTTGGGTGTTGGATTGCAGGAAAGTGAAGCTGACAAACCTGTTGATGCAAGTTGTGGAACTGAAGATAGCAGCAAAGGCAGAAAGAAAAAGGCCAAGACAGTTAAAAAAGTTTCTGATGAGAAGATGCTGAGAACCATGTCCAAGAATTCTCTAGAGAAGAAAACACTTAAAAGAGTAAGCTTTTCTGATCAGGTGGAAGTTTTTCCTTCATCAGATGGTGAGGAGAATGCTAATGAAGATGGTCCATGTGGTGAGGACAATGCTAACAAAGATGGTCCAAGTTATTTGAAGAATGCTGGCAAAGATGGCTTAGTGCGAGGTAAACGGTTCACACCAGAAGAAGATGAGATGGTAAAAAAATCTGTATTGGGCTATATAGAGCAACACGACTTAGGTGAAGAAGGTGTGGACAAGGTTTTGCACTGCCGGGAGCACAAACTGAAAAATGTTTGGAGAGATATAGGGGCAGCTTTACCTTGGAGGCCTTATCAGAGTATATATTATCGAGCTCATATGTTGTTTGAACAGGACGAGAGCAGGAAATGGACAGCTGATGATTATGAACTTGTTCGGAAGTTCCATGAACAACATGGATCAGACTGGAAAACACTGGCTGGTGCAATTGGGAAATATAGGGTTCACGTGAAGGATACATGGCGTAGAATAAAACTGCCCAATTTGAAGTCTGGACATTGGTCTCAAGACGAGTACCAGACTTTATTTGACTTGGTGAACGCGGATTTGCGCATGAAAGCCTTTGAGGAGAGGATTTCTAAGCATGGCATGCTACGAGATAACATTTGTTGGTCAACAATCAGTGACAAGTTAGCCACCAGATCCGATGCGTTTTGCTGCTCAAAATGGTATGATCAATTAACATCATCCATGGTAGCTGAAGGTACTTGGGCCGATACCGATGACTACCGCCTACTGGATGCACTTGAGAAGTTGGATGCTTGTTCCATGGAAGACGTGGACTGGGACAATCTTGTTGAGGACAGGCCTGGTGATGTTTGTCGAAAGCGATGGAACCAAATGGTGAATCACCTGGGTTACTTGGGGATCAAGTCATTTGCAGAACAAGTTGAAGTTCTCTCACAACGGTACTGTGTGGATGTTCTTGAAGCTAGAGAAGCCTACGACAGCCGAATCGCTATAGATTCTTGAGGTACAATTCTTATCATGCCAAAACTACTCTATAATCCATAGATGGAGACAACAATCTTATTTTGGGTGATTGTATGATAATGAAAATTGAAACGAGTTATTGTTAACCAGTAACTTTTGTATTGTTGTGTCATGTTCACTGAATGTTACCTTCTCTGCTATCAGAGAATTGATTGCTCTTTAAAATTGTTGAATGTATTTTGTGCTAAGCATTGGCCAGTGTGGTCTCTGCTTTATTTATGGTGACAATGACAAATATTAATTTCTACGCTTTTGCTCATTACAATTTACAAGTGTTTTCCCCATTTTCAGAACCACATTATATGCTTTATTTAATTTTCCGCAATACCAGAAAGCGTTATCCCGTTATTGTACTACTCCGTAGTTCCCTGTCAAGTGAAAATATAAACAGAAATATTCTGATACAGGAGCCGAAATATAAATCTAACAAAATGAAAAACCTTGGAGATGGTTTTATTCATGCCTGGAAAATCTGGAAATCCCTGCATTGTGCCACAGTAATACAGAGTTAAACCCTATATGGTTAAGAGTCCAACATTAGGTTAATACTCTTGCACTTTAATACTATTGTATTTTCAGTAGGGCTGAGATCGGTTGTCTCAAACAAATTCTCGCTTCCTCATTGATTTGACAAATATCTGCATTTCTTCTTTGTATGCTTTATTCTATTTCAGTATGGTATAGTTGTTTAAATTCTTAGATGTTTTCAAGTCCCTGTAGTGAGCTTTTGATGGGTTGAGCACTGATTTGCATCTGCTTTGCCATACATATCAATTTTAGTTTGATATGTATGATGGTGCACATTACATGATTTATACACCACTTGATCCGCTTATTTTTGCCTGTCATTAAGGTGTTTTTTTATGATCTTAGAGGGGATTAGGTGTTAATGTTCTTGAAAACAATGGATGCTAAACTTGAGACCTTCATGAAAATTCAAAAAAACTTTCTCCCTTCAAAGTATCCTGAATTGCCGAGCTCCAAAAGAGCTATTTAGCTGGTTTGCAAACTAGATCAGGCCATTCTCCGAGTTGGCTAGGAATCACTAAACTTGTAGTTTGCTTGTGCAGGCATTACGGTTTCCATTTCAATATTTTAATTATAGTTGTTGATATTTTAATTATGCCACAAGATTGTGGGCTGTTGGTCTGGAAATTATTGCCTAGGACTCAATCATATTTTGGCACTTGTTATTCTATATTATACTCACTGCTGTTACTGAAAACAGGAGCTCTTGGAGGACCGTACAGACGAGGAAATTGAATTCAGCGCCCATGATCGATCTTTATCTGAGGAAAACTGGCATTGTCGATTTGTTTGACTTTTATGGTTCAGTGAGCGGAGAAGGCTGCTCTCGCTGGAATGTGAGAGAATCAGAATGGTGCCCAAGTATTCACTGCTCATAGACACTAATCACAGTAGTGTTTGTGTTTCTGTACACATTTTGTGTGCATTATTAGCTCTTATTTTTCAGTATTATGTTCTGGCTGATATGGTTATAGAGACTGAATAATACATGTTATGCACAGTTGATTTTAGAAAAAAGAGAAAAAATCAATTGCCTTTGTTGCTGTAAACTTGAATATTCATTCTACCGTTCTTTAAATGTTTGTTGATTGAAGGTCAATTCTCATTTTCAAATTCTAACTCTTTGATTCAAATTCCTTTCCCTTGCATAAGAAGCCGAGTGAACTATGAAGTATATATTTTAGGAATCTAGCTTACCATCTTCTTTCAAAATGTGTATATTTATCTAAAATAATTTAGTCTTTACGAGATAGTAGGTTGACGGTTGAGGTCGAAAAAACATGGGGGAGAAAGAAGGGAGACCAAATACCGCTCAAGTGGATGTGGCGGTACCCATATTGCTTACTTGAGCGGAGAGGGGTAATCCGGTAAGAACCTTATCACGCCATGAGAACCACTGGAGGCACGCCACGAGGCGCACATGTGCGAAATTTTTTTATTCCCAATTTCTCGTTACACCACTCTCCCGTCCCCCGGCAGGCTAACACTTTTATCTCTAGGTTATTATATAGATATTGGCTACTTTGTCACGTAGTGTCCTTATATTGATTCTCATAGTCCTCATGACTCTTGTGGTTCTCACTAGAATACTTTTTTTTGCGCGAATATCTAACCCAATCAAATACCTGACGAATACGAGTATTTTCTCATACCCTATACCTGATCCAAAATTAATTGAATAATTATTTTTTAAAAGTAAATTTTGCCATTTTATTTTCTAAAATTATTAGTTTATTACAACATAATACAGTGTTGTGTGGCCTGGCCGATGATTCTCATTGGTTATTGGGTTGGGCGTCAGATTTTATGTCCAGGAATATTATATGTGGTTTAGCTCTTTCTCGTTAAAGCCCATTTAAGAAGGCCCACGATCCAATTAACAGTATTTATGTAAAACTGTAATCTCAAATAAATTTAATTGAGTACACGTAGCAACGCTAAGATTTTAATGTGTATGAGGGGTTGGTTGATAATATTTTATCTCACCTTACTATATTTTCATTTAATTTTAAGTTAATATTATTAAGATTTTATTGCGAAATCACTAAAATACATCTGATTATTATTTTAAATTTCAAAAAATTACATATTTACATTTATTCCGATCATTTTTCCTTCCACTCCAAAAATCTTACACTTCATCCCGATAGATCTAACATCATTTGTTTCTTGTAGTTACTGAAGCTTGTGACTCAATCCATCCATCTTTACCGATAGTGAAGCAATAGTTTCTTCATTTCGCCGAGGTAGATAATTTGTAACCCCACCAGTTGTTGCGCTTCTAGTCATTGTTTCTCTTTTCGGAATGGGGCTCTAATACCTCTATCAGCATTTCGAATCAAAATTCCAAAATTATTGAAATCAATAACTAAAAACTTGGACTACTTGCTCGATTAGATTGAAACTGAACCATTTGTTACTTGGATTTGGTATTAAGCTACGATGCGGTAAGGTTATACCAATTACAACAAGATGATATGATAAATCTAAAAATAACACTCTATGGCTTTATATATAACCAGTCTTTCACACGCTCAAGCATTTCTCATTTGCTGGCTTCTGGGACCACATGTAAGAGGAAGAAGACAATATTGCCCTAACGGCTACAAGTGTTAGAGTACCACATCTGAAATATGTAAATTCATAAACTAACTTAAATAATAGTTCAACTCTTTACCTATCAGTTTGAGTCTTTATGTGCGTTGGATTTTTAACATGATAACATAGTTTAGTTGGATTTGAACGTGATCTACATGTCATTTGTTTTGGGCCTAGGGTCCATGGATCAGAGGTTGTCCTTGCACCCCTGCTCGTTGTTTTCACGTGCATTTCAATTTGATTTGCACGTGAGAGGGGGTGTTAGAGTACCCTCTGAAAAATGTGAATCCATTAATCAGCTTAATTAATAGTATAGATCTCCATCTATCAGCTTGAGTATTTAAGTGGGTTGGGTTTCCAACAACAAGATCTCCCAATCAAATGCTGATGCGCTTCTCCCTCCTACGCAAGCCACGTGACCAACCCACTAACATGAAACACTTTGTTTCAATAAGGCTTAGGCGACGCCAGTATGTTATAACCCACCATAGCAAGCAACTATAAAGTCGAAGAAAATGGCACATGCAGCAGGCTCAACAATTGAAGAGAACTTCCAACGTGAGAAGAAATGAAATGAAACTAACGATAACAAAAAAATTTCAAGAGCCTATGACTATACATGACACATATAGTCTTATATAGATCGATCTCGACACTCGATAGTCATCAACCAAACAAAGATCGAAAAGATATTTGGTTCAAAATGTATTTCACTCCGAACGAAATCCTTTCACTCTGAATCAACTCTCGATCAAAACTACAAATCTGTAAATGACGAGCAAAACAATCCAGCAAATCAAATTTTTTTTCGAAGTCTATAAATTTAAATACATTCTTAAATCAATAGTGTGGTAGATTAAAAGTTTTCATCAATTATTATTACTTTTCCATTGTAATTTCAATCATAATTGTATTTATTGTTTATGTACTAAGGTCATCTCTCATGGGCCTTCCAATCATTTGGGCCCTCC
>JAYMTQ010001885.1:0-12484 GCA_036897385.1 Geranium incanum
TGTAAATCTCAAATAAATACACTTAAGTTGACACAATTTGCAGATAGATACACTTAAGTTAAAAAACTGATTTTAAGTTCAGTAAAATTTTGTTCTGTGTCAAGTTAGATAACGATGTTAGATTTCAATTAATTTTTTATCGGTGAACCAATTATATACAGTTTTATATAATATTTTAATTCAAAATTATTTTTAAAAACAAATTGAATGAAATAAGATTAAAATTATGGAGATGTATCAAACACCAACCAATCACGTAATTGCATGTCCTCAAAAATTCTTGTACCAATAAATGAAAATGAAAACCACAAGGGGTCTCCCTCTCACATCAGCCACACTCATATTAATTTCTCTACCAAACGCACCCTCTCCACCGTGTCACCATCCGCACGCTCATCCCTGCTATTGTGCGCCTGTGAAAAAACAACCCTCTACCTTAGTCTTACCAAAATCTGCATCATAACCAATAATAACGCTCCACGTGGTCGACTCAGTCCTCTGTTTGACTCATGATGACACGTGTCGAGCGCGTGCTCCGATTCTAAAAAAGTCCAGTGCACAAGACTTTGCTGTTAGCGAATTGTACGGACCGGACTCACCCAACCCGACCCAACCTCATAACGATCTCTCTCTCTCTCCTCTGTTTCTGTTCACTTCTCTTTTAACTGATCGAAGAAAATAGAATCATAACCTTCGCTCCAATGGACACTGAGCTAACGCTCGCATTGTGGTCGCGTCTCTGATCGATCCAGTTTTGAGCGGTTCCTGAGAATTTTAATTGAGATCGGCTGCGATTACAGTGGTGGACTGGGCAGAAATTTGGCGAGGAGACTCAATGTTCAGATTGAATAGGAGCAAGCCAGCTAAATCTGGCGAGCCTGTTGATTTCAGATTCTACAACTTCAAGGCCCTTCAGGTCTGTGCGTGTATTTTATTTATTTATTTATTTGTTTACTATGCTTAGATTGTGATCGTCGATTTGTTACTGTTTGATCAGTGCCGTGTTTTGATTTTGTTCGCTAGCTATTGTTGCTGTTTTTAATGGTTTCTGTTTTAGGTCACGAAGGGGAGACGATTGGTTTGAGCTAAATCTAGAAATGTTTTGAATTTTTTGCATGTTTTGAGTTTGTACAATGAAGTGGAAGAGTTCGTCAGTGCCCAATTTGCTGTTTTTGGGTCAATTTCTTTCCTGAAAGAGTTGTGTGGTTTTAGTGTTTATGATGGTTCCTTCTAAATTAGGTAGAATTTATTTATGGAATTTATGTAAAACTTCAGTCAGTAAAAACGCATTTGATCCTTTGAGAAAAAAAAGGAGGGATCTGCAGAAAATTTCCTGAAAGTTATTGGTATCCACAAGCAGAAACGGATTCACTAGTGAGTTTGTGCTTTCCAAATATAGTCTTTAATTATTAGGTTTCCATATTTTATCTACTAAGATTTTAAATTTGTCCCCACTGGTTTTTTGAAACCTTTTGTCATTGATGAAGTAATTTAGTTTTGCCCCCACTAACTAAAGTTTCTGTATCTTTCCTTCTGCACAAGTAGACAAGATTAGGCTTCTGCTACCAAGATTTATTAACATTAAGAGTGTCCATATTAGTAATTTCAGCTTTCATGTGGCTATGTGTAACTATATGCTATAAATCTAAGTTATTGGTTATGCTTTGTCTTTTTTCTTTCCCAATTATTGTTGTGATTGATTTTTTCGTTTTAAGGGAATTAACTATTTAATTGCTGAAGAGGAAAATGGCTCCTTAACATGATATATGGAGGACTGTTTTGAGGGTTAATTTTCCCCGGCTTCTGCTTCCTTCAGTTCACTGCCTCGTGCTGAATATAAATTTTTCCCACTGACAGGTACCAAAAGGATGGGACAAGCTGTCTGTGTATATGATCTCTGTAGATACGGGAAAAACAATTGCAAAGTCAAGCAAAGCTTTTGTACAGAATGGAAGTTGTCAATGGACAGATACTCTGTCAGCATCTATATGGTTACCCCAGAATGAGACTTTGAAAGAGCTGGATGATTATATCTTCAAGTTTGCAATTGCCATGGTATCACTTAGTCCTTTTGCTCCCTTTCTGCACCAATAGCTAGTTGTAAATGCTAAATCATATCGGCCACTTTGGAACACTTTTTTTAGTTGCTAGTTATCTAACTAAAACAGTGACTGATGGGTTGAATTTTCAATTTAATGGTCATAGGGATCAGGAAGGTCAGGGATCCTTGGGGAAGCCGTACTTAATATGACAAGTTATATTAGTTCAAGTGATCCAGTTTCTGTGTCTTGGCCCCTGAAGAAGAGCAATAATGGGACTATTTTACAAGTGAGTTTGTACACTTCTGTGCTGTGCTGTGTTTCTTTTGCTATCGTTCTGACTGGTTACACGTTGTTTAAAAATGATTCTTGTTGATTTTGTAAATTTGATTGTCTTTCATTTTTACCTTATATACTTGTATACTGAATCCATGTAATTTTGGTACTATGTTTGCAATAAAATAGTACCATCCACTTAAGATAATTTTCTTATAGTCAAACAAAGTTAGATGTGTATGACAGTGATAAATGGTCATATTTAGCACTGTTTGGAAAATAGATGTTATTGTTTTTTTTCTTATCAATAATCTATTTACTGTCCTTTAACCTTTCTGGGGTGAATTTGAAGTTTGTACTTGAGACCGTGCTCGGGTTTGAAATCTGCATTGCCACTACTTGTTGGCAACTGCTTGTTGGAAACTTGGAATGGACATTTAAAATGTTACCATCTTTAGTTCTCGGTCGGGCCCTTGTATATTAGGCCTACATGATAAGGCACAATTTATGTGAAATCTAGTCTTGGACAATCATACTTTGCTCTAATCATCCTTTTATAATTTGGTGAAAATATCAACTGTGCCGTGTTCTTGTTTATTTGGAAGGGCAATTTAAGTCTTGTCACACACCATGGAGTTCTCATGCTTTTTATCAGGTAGACTAGGTTTCGCAATTCACAAATGGTTTTCTAAGACCTTTTATATCTGAGTTGGAGCCTGTATATTTTTCTTGGAAGATAGCCAGAAGAGAATGCTAATATTAAATTCTTAGTTTCAAGGTTTTTGATTTTCTATGCGATTTTTCAGGTCATGATTCACTGTCTGACACCGAGGATAAAACTCAGGTATGCATATATTGTGCATAAACTTCATTCTATTTTTAAAGAATCTTTTGTTCTTCATGATTATGATAAGTTGGACATTTTCAGAGATGAAGAATCAAAAGAGATGAATTCCCATGTGGAAGATGTGAAGGTAGATTATTGTGATCCAGATGTCAAGTCAGATGTATCTGATAGCATAACATCTTCCTCCAGCAAAGATACAAGCTCTGCGTTCTCTGCCACTCATCCTGGAGAACCCGAGAGTAGGGTACAGTTACATTTTCTTACCAAAATTACCCATAACTTTTTCTTTGTTGATACCTGAAAACATTGGAATTTCTATCATGTTCATTCATAATCATTCTTGTTTTATCCATTCATGAAAGATCTATAGTTATTGTCTCATCACACATCAGAGGGTGATCTCCCATCCTTCTGTCTAGGATATTACTGTCACGGTAATGGTCAGATTCTAGTCTTTATCGTGACATTCAGATGCACTGAAGCACTGTCCTATATGTAGAGCTGTATTCCAAGTTCATTCATAAATGCTAGATTATGATATTAAAATGACCAAAACCAGTGCTAGAGATGGCATCAAATTAAACTCTTGAAATTCCAGCGCAAACTGTACATATTTTTGTTGAAGGCTACAAAATATTACTGTGAAACTAATTAATCTTTATTGTTTTCTGTAGGAAGCCAGTTTCTCTGTTTCCAGTTCACATCACAGTGAGGACTCAGTAGAAGGTTTTCTAAGCCGGGAAGTTCTCTCCCCAACCATCAATCTAAGTAGTAATGCACTCAGCCCTGGACGAGATTCCTCTAAATCTAATGGATATTATCCTGTTCGCGATGCTTCTCAATCACAGCAATCATATTTTAATTCACGCCGGTCAGGATCAGGAAACCATTCCCTAAACAACCGACGAGAGCATTCCACATCCCCACTGAAGGTTTCTAGTTCTTCTAAAATTCTCTTAGAAGCCGCTGAAGGTGCAATTGAAGAGCTTCGTGCTGAAGCCAAGATGTGGGAGAGGAATGCCCGGAAGTTAATGTTGGACTTGGATGTGTTGAGAAAAGAGCATTCTGATCTGTCCAAAACCAACAAAGATTTGGATAAGGAGCTTTCAGAAGCATGTAAAGAGCGTGATGGTTTGAGGAAAGAAACGGAACAGCTGACGTTGTTGATGGAAACGCCATCAGTGAAACCAACAGCTAAGGAGAAAGAATTGGATGATGAGATCGAGTTTCTGAAAGAATCCAATGCTAATTTGGCTATGCAGTTGAAAAGGACTCAAGAATCAAATATTGAGTTTGTTTCTCTTGTCCAGGAGCTGGAACTCGAGAAATCAATAGTACAATCGAAATCTAATGACATGGAGAACTCCATGCAAGAAAAGATGGAAGAAAACAAGGAGTTAAGTATTCAGTTGCAACAAATGCAGGAATCTGATAAGCATTTGGAAGATGAGGTGCAAATGCTGAAAGCAAAGCTATCCGAGTCCGTCAAAGAAACTCATGCAGCTGAAACGAATGCTGCTAATCTCAACAGAGAAATTGAAGCTTTGCAAGACAAAGTGCATGAACTAGAAAGGGATTGCAATGAGCTGACTGAGGAAAATCTGGAGCTCGTGATCAGGCTAAAGGAAGTCAATAACAAGTCCACTGTGGAAACCAAAGAAAAAGTCTCTCAAGAAGTTAATCAAAACAAGAAGTTGCTTGGGGAAACTGAAGATAGTTGTGATTTTTCTGTGCAAAAACTGAAGAGTTCAAAATTGGAGCTTGAACTGAAAGTCAATGAACTTGGTACAGAATTAAATAGTAAAAGGTCTGAGATTGCAAAACTTGAAGCTGACTTGATGTCAAAAGAAGAGGCAATTTCTGATCTTAGACAGAGTCGAACTGAGCTAGAGGTTAAGATTGCTGGTCTCGAGAAAGAAATAATTGATCTGGAAAAAAGTGTGGAAACTGGTGCAAGAGAAAGTGAGGTAACCTCTGAATGCTCGAATCATTTGCCAAACAATACCCATGTTTCTTCAAATAAAACGCTTGATCGAGAGTCTTTAGGAATAATTAGAGGGAAAGATGAATTTCAGCTTCGGCTATCAGAATTGAAAGAAGAAAATGTTCAGTTGTTGGAATGCATATCAAGTCTGGAAGCTCAGCTAAGGCACCTGACCAATGAGAATGAGACTGGTATGTTGGAACTAGAGCATTTTAAATCTCTTGCTGGCAATCTACAAGATGAGATCAAAAGATTGAGAAAAGGGACGGATACTCAAAAGGTAGGCCTGAAACAGAAACTACAGTACATGCAGAGTAAGTGGTCAGAGTTTGAAGAAGAGTTCGAGCATCTGAGAAAAGCAAATCCGGTCCTGCAAGCAACTGTTGATAATCTCATTGAAGAACGCAGTTCTCTCTTGAAACTAAATGATGAGTTCAGAGACCAAAATCTACAGTTGCATGAGAATTGTACCAAGTTAGAGGCCAGCTTATGGGAATCGAGTAAACGCTTTTCTGAATGCTCTCAAAAGGTTGAGATTTTGGAGTCAAATCTTTCTTCAATATTGGAAGATATTGCCTCCCAGGAGAAAAGCCTGGCTTCAGAATTAGACTTGCTTCTTGAGGAAAACATGACACATAAAGAAAATCTTATTCGGGAAAATAAAGTGTTGAATGAGTTGTATTTGGATAAAAAGTTGGAAGCTGAGACTCTTCAACAAGACGTATTACATCTCATGAATAAAATTTCAGCTATTAGTGGTGAAAGAGACCAAGCAGTTCACGATGCTATGCATGAGGTATCATGCCTACGTGAAGGTAAAGGCAAACTTGAGTCTTCCTTAATAGAATTTCAATCAAAGGTGAGAAAGAGAGATAATGAGCTCAATGCTGTTCGAATAGAATCAAACGAGACAGTAGAGGGACTTAAAGCTGAGCTTTCTGCTGCCAAACAGAACCAGGAAATGATGATGGCTGACTATGAGAAAGTTCAGAATTTAATGGAGAACTACAAAGCAAGTGAAGAGAAACTGAAAAGCACAGTGAACAATCTTGAATCTAAGCTTAGTGTTTCTGAACACGAACGTCAACAACTTCTGGAAGAGACCTCCCAATTAAATCTTCAGCTGCAGAAAATTACTTTACTTCAGGATGAAGTATTTACCCTTCAGAATGAAATATTTACCCTTCAGAATGAGCTCATTATCACCAAGTTTGAGAAAGAGAAGCTTGAAGCTTCATCACATCTGTTATCGGGAGAATGTGAAGAGGTGAAGGCAGAAAACCAATCATTTAAAGAGAAAATTTCTTCCTTGCAAACAGCTGTGTCAGCATTTGAGGATTGCAAAGAAAAGCTTATGCATGTGGAGAGTGATCTTAACCGGATCAGCAGAGCTAATAATCAATTTCAGAAGAAGATACAACAACTTGAAAAGGACAAAGATGATTACATGAAAAAAAGTCACACCCTTGAAGAAGAACTCAAGCTGATGAAAGAAGAAAAACATAATGAAAGGGAACGCAGCAGTGTAAGAGTTCACAATACGAGTAAAACCAATGCCAAAGTCAGTCCAGTCCGGGAGGATTTGAGGCTGCCAAGGGTTAGTGACACTGCTTCATTTGCGCGTGTAATTTATGTCCATATGTTCATTGACTATTGACTTAATTCTTTTTTGCATTTCCATTTTATTCTTGTTTTGAATTTATAGAGTGAGACGATGAAGAGTACCAATCACCACTATGACAGTTGGAGGAAGTTGTCTCTGAAAAGTGATCAATTACAAGAAATTGTGAAAGATCGACAAAAATCTCACGATAGCCAACACCATAAAGAGGTTTGCAACTTAGAGATCATATAGTTTATTCCATTTGATATCCTTATATTTGTTTAATTTTGTCTTGATGATATCTTATTTAATAAAAATCGCCCTTGTGTCAATAACTTATCCTCCTACTATGAGGCTTATGGTTCTCTTTCATCTGAAATCCTCTTCAGGGTGGTAATGGATCTAGTATTCACGTCCATCAACATACTCAAACTGGTGATGCTGATTCTCTTACAAAGATCCAGTTTCTTGAGATTGAACTTTCCAAGGCTATTGAAGCGACTAACACGTACAAAGCTCAACTTCATAGGTAAGCATATGCATAACATATATAAGGCTTCCAAATGTGTCATAATATGTTGCCTAGCACACACTATACTGCTACTATGCTTATAACTCCATACACACCATTTGTGCTGCTTCTAAGAAGTACCAAACATGTCTGACATTTTTTTGTTTTGTGGATCTCTAAAGTGTACAAGCAAACAAGTAACTCTTGCTGCTGCTATGTTTATACCAGTTCAGATGGTATTTTTATACAGAAATGCTTCTCAGGTCAATATTTAAATTCCCACTTCAACTTTTCTTGCAGGTTAATGTCAGAAGATCTAAGCAGTCACATAGAAGGTGAATTAGTACCAAAAGAAAGATTTGAACACAAGAAATCATTGCTAGAGGCAGAGTTGAAAGAGATTCGTGAGCGCTACTTGCACATGAGCCTTCAATACGCAGAGGTAGAAGCTGAACGCGAGGAACTTGTGATGAAGCTCAAGGCCTCCAAGAATGGCAAGAGATGGTTTTCATAGGTGATGATCTTTAAAACTAAGTTCTTTTTCCACATTTTAGTTCAGCCTCTAGGGAAAACACGTTAGAATTAGGAGTTAATTGATTAGAGTTATTTTTTTCAATGGCCAAACTTAGGCTTCTGGTAAATAATGAATCAATAGATTGTTCAATTCATGTAAGGATATGGTAGAAACTGAAAAATAATATACATGTAAAGGAAATAAATAGAAGTCGTTGTTCTTTGGTAATGGTAAGAAGTTTGTATATGGTATATGTTTGATCATTACTGTTTTATATTACCCATGTAATAATTGGTGTCTGAGAAGAAGTGAAAGGAGAAAAGAAACAATTGAATTAAGATCATCTGAATTTTAGAAAATGTTTGTAAAACTTAGATAGAAGAGAAAGAAATGGAAGTACCTTTTGAATCTTAAATCTATTTTGCGCCAGACCAAGGCCCATGTATGTGCTATAAGGTATATCCAAGGACTTACAGAGCCATGAAAATCCAGAATTTATCAAGGCTTGGTTGGGATCGAAAAAAATTCTCCTCGTTGTAAGAATATAAAACTTAAATTTGGTTTGACCCAAAATCTTAGCATTAGATTGAACCATAGACAAGAATGTTCAACTTTGTTACATAAGTCTATTTTTTTCTGTGTGAATCTAAAATTTATAATAAAAAAGTGAGTTAGGTTCAAATACAAATACATCAAATAAACTACTATAAGAAACAAATATCTACCTCTCAAAAGTGTTCCAAGCTATTTCACAGCCGGATGAACGCAATCACTCTTTTAGCAAAACATTGGAAACTTGATTCCAATAGATATACCTAATCAATTGACTAAAACGGCATATTAAACAATAATATTAATACTTTGTGAAAAATAAAACAAATAAATACTAATAGTAATAAAAATAAAGTTTTTTTATGTGGATTTTAATTTTCATTACTTTGTGTGCATTTTTTTGAAGCAAAATGTTTTCCAAACAACCCTCATTCCCCCAAGTACTTGTGTAATTCCACATTTACCACCTTATCTTTAACATCATTATTAACACCAAATATTGCATCAATACATTCCATAAACACTCATCACCACATCATCATTTGCAACAGCCAGATCATTATAAGTGTAATATGGGTTTATGAGATATCCTACTAAAAGTAAGGGATTATCAAGTCTATCACGACCTTTTCTATCAATAATTTCAGGAAGAGATTGATAGTGAATTTCTTGATCTCTATATATATCTTTTTAATCTCCTCCCTTGCTTTGAGCTGTTGGACAAAGTTAAAATATGTTTTAACTTATAACTAGGTCAACCTGAGTTGTGATTTTGAAACACTAAAAATCGACCTAGATTAATGTGAAAACATGTTCACATGATCTAGGATATGAGATTTTTCCAACGGTATATCACAAGCTCTAATCGTCATACAGTATAATTTTTATTATAATCAAACCACGGGAACACGGGTGATCATCATAATTAGAATGTGATGGATAAAATACTTATGTACGGTTTAAAGTAGTAACGGTGCACGTGACCATGTGTGTTGTTATTATACACCATAGTGACGATGTATATGCAAAGCACGTCGTTACTATTGTGGCGCGAATACGGCCTGGCATAATTTTGGCCAAAATTAAAATTCTCTCGAAGAGTTTCATAATAACGACGCACAATGCTTTATGCACAGTTAATATTGAATAGTAACTGCATACTTACAGAGGTACGCTGTTACTATGAAACGGTTAGAAAACTTGAGGGTTGTGTTCATCAATTGAACTGCACGTTCATCTATATATAGTGACGTCGCACGTTGTAGTGTACGCTATTACTATATATTAGTAATGACACACGTTGTAGTGTACACCATTACTAGGGAATAGTAACGTCGTATACACAAAAGTGCGTCGTCACTAATGTCCACTGTATAAAAACCAACATAACCTCTTCTTTTTTTCTTCCTCTCTTCTTCTCTGCTCTTTATCGCTGGTCGTTGCCCCCGCGTACTGTTGTCATCACCCCCGCTTGTCGTTGCCATCGCCGCCACTCACCGTCGTTTCTCGTATGACACAAGTAAAGTCCTCCTCTTTCTATTATTAGTTATTTGATATTAGTTTGTAAAAATTAATGGAATATTGGGTGTTTGTATGATTTAGGATATGATTTATTTGTATGATTTTTGCATGATTTTTTTATTTATTTTTGTATGATTTAAATGTATAATATTTTCAGATATTATTTGCATAATTTGTTAACCAAATTAGTTTCCATGAATATCTAGAATATTGGGTTAAGTTGCTTGATTTTATATTAGTTCGTATGTTTTTTTGGGTTAATTGCATGAATATTTGTTATTAGTAATTTGCATGAATGTTCGTAAAATTACTAGATATGGGTAATTATGTGTCGGTCCTTTAGAGTCAACTGATCTCCCCAACACATACCCCAGCCTTCCTTGCCCATAATGCCGTCCCAGGCACGGGATATATAGGCTTTGGCTTACAGCTGGTGATGTGAGTGGATTTTACATCCCCACCCAAGCCAAATCTCCTCACAATTAACTCGATTTTGTGCATTTTTAGGTAGTGTTAGAGTCATTAATACCCAATTGAGCTTAATATGTGTTTGTGGTGAAATTATAGGAAAACGAGTCATTTCGAGGCATTTTGGAGCAAAAAGGAGCTCGGGAGCTAAACCGAGGATGAGCCGAGATGATTTGAAACTTGAGGAGTCACGACACCCCGTCGTGACTAGTGGTGTCGTTACCTACACTTGGAGAAAATTGGAGAGCTTTAGGGCAGCGCGATCAAACCCTCTTGCAAGGGCAATAACTCCTTCATCCGGAGTCCTATTAGAGCGCATTTTACATCACGATGAAGACCAAATAACATTCTCCAACTTTCAAGAAGAAAGCATGCTCATCAGAGCTCTAGATTTCGAGTTATCGGCCGATCAAACAGGCTGACCAGCAACCCGTCCAGCTCCAGCACCCCAATTCAGCACCAACGAGCCAACTTGCGAGGGCCATAACTACAGTATCCGGACTCCAAATCGAAAAATTTTGGACCCTAAATTTAAGATGACAATTCAAGCTTCCTCTCTTATAAAGAAACTTTTCTCATCGGAGGTCCGAAAGAGGGTCAAAACTGTATCGAAAGAGTGCATGTTTCCCAAAAACGGAGCGACGAGAAGTCGCTGGATTTTGTGTCGGTCAACGAGCGTTGACTGTCGGCCAACGTCGTTGACCGACATGTTCTCCAAAAAGGGCCTTAAATTTCGTCATGTTTTCGTTAGTCAGAAGTGTTGGTCAATGGCGTTGACCGATAGTCAACCGAGTTAATCGCCATTCTTGACCGCCACTGCGTGCTGAATCTGGAAATTTGCCGGATTTTGATGTTTTTCCCTTCAATTTCATTGGGTTTGTACAAATAAAACATTTTAGGGTTTTAGGAAAGGGTAGCTCATATTTTAGAGAGAGAGTGGGGGATTTTGGAGCTTAGAGAGTGATTCCAAGCTTGAAGACATTGATTGGAGGGTGTAATTGAAGACTTGGCATCTATTTAGTAACTTTTCTCGATCTCTAACTCTTTATTTGATTGTTAGATGATTTGTATGATGTTGATTTTGGATTTGCTTGAGTTCTTTGTTGTGGTTTGTGTTGATTTGATGAAGATGGTTGGCTAAATTAGCAACTTGGAGGTTTGGGATTAAGGAGATTAAGTGGGTTTGTGTTTAATTGCATGTTTGTTAATTAGGGTAATTAATCTAGTCTCTAATTACACATCTTAATGCTTTACCTCCCAGGTAGGCTTGATTATGACCTAATCTAGGGAGAGAGGCTCGTAGAGCAATTAACCTAGGTGGATTAGAGTGATTAGGGGTTGTATTTACATTTTTTCCCAATCGAGAAAAATGGATACAATTTAATGCCACACGTGACCAACAATGAAAGCATTTCGAATTCTAAGATTCCTAAGTCTAATTAATTGACCCAATCTTGATCGAGTTAGTGTTAATTAAAACTAGTGCCTTAACAGCCTCTTAGAATGAGTTTTGTGTATAATTGAGTTCGATAACACCTAGAGAGATTTTAAATATCCTTAGTTACGACAATTGCAATTAACCTAGATCCCACGAAAATTCTCGGTGTCCCGATCATTTCCCCAAGTTTATCATTTCTTGACACATTTGATATTTGCCTAATTTTGCTTGCTAGTCTTGTGGTTTTGTGTTTGGTAATTGTAGTATTAGATTAAGCGAAAAAGGTAGGCTTAGATTGCATGAGGTTTTAGTTCATAAGTTTTCCAAACACGCGAGTTAATAACTAGAACCCGGCTCAAAGTCTAGGTGATTACACACTTAGCGCCCATTAGCTTTGCTTCTCCGTGGGATTCGATAACTCGAGCGTCAGAACGCCCATTATTACTTGACGTCCAGTGCACTTGTTGTGCATATGGGAGTTGAGAAATCTCACGAGTTATTTTCTCCCGTCAGCCAGCAAGGGAGATGTTGGTCAACCTTACAGAAGACGTGGGGAGCTTGGAGGATATGTTGGCCCTGATCCAGAACATACCCGATAATCTGGGATCCTCAACTGTTGGGGCGGGTACATTGGGTTCCAATTTTTCGTGCAGCAGAAGGGTGCTTCGAAACGAAGCAAGGATAAAACCCTAACTTTAGGGAGAAAACGGAATTTAATCCAAATAACTCAA
>JAYMTQ010001886.1:0-12479 GCA_036897385.1 Geranium incanum
TAGTTTATTGATGCCCTTTATTCTTTACTAAAATTTGTTTGGTTAAGAGTCAAAAAACACTGTAACATTATTGATTGACTGGATGATAAGAATGTGAAATTTTTTCAAAAACTTAGACATCCCTTAAATATAATACAAATATTTGGGCAAATGTTAATACAGCTGATTCACACAATTTTATGTCATCATTGCTTAAGTCACATAAAAACTGTAACATAAATAAAATAGTTTGAGTACCATAAGCTGGACTACCTACCAAAAAAGAAATGCCCACAAAAAATACATTTACTAGAGCTCATCTACTTGTAGCAAAAAGGATAATTTTGTCACAAATACATGTGACGGGACGGGAAGGGGGCATCGTATATTTTCTCTACTCTACCTTGGAACCAAAAAAATCTCATTGAAAATGTGAACTAGGGGGAATTGGTCATAACCGTCAATTTACTCTGAATCTCCCTTTTTCTTTTTGGATGCATGCTCGTCGCTGCCTTTCTTCATCTTAGCTTCTCGGCGTTCTCTTTTCAAACCCTTTGATTTGTTAGGAAGGACTATTTCTCCAACCTAATTACAACAAATTGATTAGATAAACAATTCTAGATGGATGCATGGGTAACAATTAACAGATATGTGATAATAGGAGGAGACTGTTTCTTTGGCGCATCAAATACACCATTGCAACGTGAAGATATGAAACACATGGATTCATATTATTATACAATTGGTGCAATTATTATGATATGATACAATTACGACAAATTGATTATATAAATAATTCTAGACAAATAAACGAGTAACATGCCTAATCAGCCGAATAATAGGCATCTATGTGAGGATTTTTACAACACCGGCCCGATTTTATGTAATCATGGGGTTTAAGGCGGCTAGGTGGATCTAGGCGGTTTTAGGCAAAAGAAAAATCTCAAAGGCTCTGTCGGCCCAACTTGCAACTTTTACAACACTGCATCCAATAAGCCATTGGCACGACAATATATGAAATTGGCGCAATTATTATGAAATGTGATTAAATGTACCTTCTGATCTGGCATATAAATCTTCCCAATCTTCCCCTCAATCACGTCAGAGCTGACATTCTTTTCCTGCCAGCAACAATGAGAGGTTGCATCAGAAATGATCGCTACATTCACAAGAAAAAAAGGCGAGTTTTAGTTCTACCAACCTTTTTCTTAGGCTTGTCTTTAGCCGATTTCATGGCTTCTCTCCTTAGGCTCTCGCTAGGAAGCCTGTGTCGACGAATGACCAGATCCATTGACGGGCCAACTTCTACTACTTCCATCCTCGGTACTATGTTGCCAGACCTTCTAAGTCGCAGTGCAGTGTGGGTGAGGAACACTTTCTTTGAAGATAGTGCTGTACATATATAAGCACGATCGACTCCAGCAAGAATGAAGTATTCCACAACCTGCACAACCGAGAGGTCTGCTATGTTAACTTCTTCAAAAGAAACTACATAAAAAGTAATTTGCAAATAGATGGTAAAGTATGTATATACCTCTCCACGTAACAGCTCAAGCAAGACCTCCTTCAAATGTATCAGCTCTTCCACGTGCTTAAATTCTTCTCCAATAAAGCAAATGAAAGGTTTTGAACCCGCTCGTGGAGCTAGTTTCCTATCATAATTGAATGAGTCCATGGGTTTGAAATTTTCAACACCAACCTCTACAAGATCGTAGATTTTGTGGTCATATGTTCGACCTAAAACAAGGTTGTCAGGCCGCTTCTTTGAGTGTGAACCAAACTGAAAAAGAAGATATCAAATGGCATGGTTAAAATAAATATAAAAATCGAAGTTTCACATACAGAGTGTGTTCAAAGGCAAGCAATTATAGGTAAAGGGTGCTACTAATCAGATTCTAAACCAACAAGTATCAACTAAATGTATCTCAGACTTTAACAGAATGTGGAAATTACAATCAAAATAGAACATTCGGAGCACGCTAAAAAATGGGTTTGCCAATAGATATTGAAGCGACCGTTATAACTGTCAAGCCTTAATACTCCCACAATTTTCTTAGGAGTGTGGGAAACAAACAAGTTGATATCAGATCTCCATATTTGGAATTATGCCCTCAGAAGCACATATGCATATAGCGTTTCGGTACCAAAAAAAGTGCATATGATATTTCATATATGTGCTGGTGATTTATAGAATCATAAACAAAGAAGCTGATTTTACAGATCTTCACACTGTCAAGTTAGAGTATCTCAAACCCATATGTCTATCCAGGCATCCAAACAAAATAAAATGAATGAAATACAATCACATTTGATATTTGTAATAAAAATGTCTGAGTGATCAAAGCAACCCTTAAAGATCCCATATTCAAGCTCAACAACAATTTTGCATTGCATTTCTATGAAGAAGCAACTCATGGTTGTAGCATTATGTGTTCTAATCACAAAACCCGAAAACCATAAACAAAATATGCAACCCAAATAGCTCAATTATACGACCATTCCCATCCACAAATCAAAGGAACATTCACCTAAAGCCTATCAAACCAGAACCACGATGAAAATCAAACAAAACCAATGCTTTCTGAATTCAAAAACAAGAAGCTAAACTTCCCCATAAGGTTTTTCACTTACCACAATCAAGCTGCAATCGGTTTCCAGAGAAAAATACTCAAGATCAACCTCATCCCCACTCTCAAACGGCCTGATATTGTCATTTCTTCAGGTGAGCTAATTCAGTCAACACAGAATTCAACGCTTCACTGGTTTTCGTACCTTGCAATATCAGCGTCTTCCTCCCACTCTCAACCTGACAAAAACACCCAAACAAACAAAATTCCCCTCAAAAACAATTTTCTCGAGAAACAAACAGAATACGAGAAATTAACGTGATTTCGGGACTCACGAGTTTCGGAGCTCGCTTGTGGAGCTCTCGCCTGGCTCTTCCACTCTGTGGAGTCTTCACTTTCAGCATGATTAGGGCTTGAACCAGATTGTTGCAGCGTCTTCTTCAGAGAAACTGTGAAGCTTGCTGATTCGGCTAGGGTTTTATAATTAACCCCCAAAACTTGGACTCCTTGGAGAGAGTCGGTGACGACGATAGAGCTTGACACTTTAATTCAGGCCCTCATAGTCATGTTTTGGGCCTGTTATATGGGCTTCTAGAGTCTCAATGATGGGCTTACAAAATGCTCCGCGGCCCAAATGTTGAGCCTATGATTAGATCACTTGTGGGTTTTCATTGAATCACTTTTGAGTAGGGTGTCCAATGTCCATGGTTCTGGAACCGGACCGAACTGAATGAGAATCGAACTGAATCGACCACCTCTATACTTGAATTTGAGGAACCAAAATTGGAACTGTGTGATTGTGTTTGGTATGGTTCCAAAGTTTTAATCGGTGAGAAGTGCTTGATTTTCATACTTTAATTTTGGCTCGATTTAGATGAATTAGGGCTTAACTTATGAGCCAAAACTTACAATTATAAAAAAGAATAGTACAACGTGGGAGTTAGAACGTAGCAAGCGTGTGAAATGATGTGAGTATTAGGAGAACCGGGTCTTATCAAGGAGGAGTACACTATAAAGAAGCTCGTATACACGTTAAAGCCCACCTTTGACCCAAAATACTAGTCTATCAAGTCTATTGTCTAGTGTATATATGACCTCTCCTTATAACTCCTATTGTTTAGATGCGGAATTTGAACTCGTTTCTAAACTCAAATCGCTTTGCACTTCCATCCGCTGCCCCATATACAATCCTGGCTATAGAAATAGAACTATCATTCACGATTTTCAAGTTGGAGATTTAGATTCAAAAGGTGATTAATTTGAATAATCGTAAGTCTTTTATTATTAGAAAAAATTTATCTGATCTGGTGTGAACTTTACCTCTTATACTTTTGGGCTTGAAATATTATATTCTTATTGAATTTGTAGAATTTTCACTCTCTGAAACTGGAACACATCCTTATGTGTTGGATGTAGAATACTTTATTTCTATCGAGACTGGAGATTTTTAACAAATAATTTTATAAAAGTGCATTTGAATTGAGCGTGCCTATTTGATATTGCGTTGTATTCCACTGCAATTTTATGAGTTTACCCTTCTCTATCTTAGATGTGAATTAGAATAGACCATAAAACATCATTTGGAGCATGCACATCAACCTAAACAAAAACATGGTGAAGCAAAGGATACTTAGAATTATATAGCGGACATAATAACTTCAAAAAAAATCACGGAAGTTGTTCCTCATGAAACCTTAGTGTTTTTTAAGCAATATAGAAACCCAAATAATCCTCCGAATTATTTAACTTATTTTTAATCGAACAAAATATGTTTTTAGTCATAAATCCGACCATAAATGTAATATGATAATATAAAGCTCATAAAATTCATGGTAAAAGGTTTGATTGATTGTGTTTCTTGTTAAATTGGTGTGAAGGAGCACGCTCTGGTACGAACCACAGTAACGTTCAATTCGTATCTGAGTGTGATTCCACGTGTGAAAGTCTAATTCTATGTACATTTGATCTATTTTGTTACTTGTGAAAAAGTTTGTCGTTGATAAAAATCAAAACATTCCCCGTCTATAGAATGCAAATATTATACATTCAACTTTCTCGAAAATAATTTTTTTTGTCTCGACATGTCAATAAATATCGCAAAATAACTAAGTAATAACAAATTACTAAGAAAAACTTAAAATCATATTTTTGCCGTTATATTATACCTAGGTTTTGGAGTTTATTATGTTAGAATTATACCTATCACACCCGACAATTCTATCATTAAAAACATAAAGACAGTGCTCATTATAACAATGCATCACATTAAAACAAATAATAAATAACATAATGTCACGTTAGTGGATTTTATGGATAAAAAGGGATGTAGAAATTTTTTTCACTCTTGATGGTACATTTTAACTAATTGTTTAAAAAATTCATAATAATTATGTTTTTTAATTGGACCTAAAATATAAGTTACACCAATTTTGATATGCATGGTGAGGAACTTACAATTTTATTTTGAAAATAACCATCTCTTATTATTTAGTTTAAAAAATTCATCGTCGACCCCAGGGCGACTCGTAAACTCCCCTTTCGAAGCCCCCAAGGAGACCGAGGCCCAAACAACCACGAGACCCCTTCTATCTGTAATAGTAACAATTGTATTGTTGAAACTTGCTTGAACGTGAATAATTCATTTTCGTATTTTACGTATATTCTTACGTAAACGAGAGTGTCTATTCCTAGTTCCTACGTAAACTATAACTCGAATATTTTCGTATAGGTTTTGCCATATTTTATCGTCTAATAAATATAAGTTAGAGATATAAGAATATATTCATCTCGTGTTAAAACGAAATTGATTCTTTATTATTTATTTTCAAATTTTAAATTATATTGGACTTTATTAATATAATATCACAACTGTCAAATTTTGTTAGTGATATCTAATACACGATTTTTTTTTATTAAGGTATGAGTCAACTAGATTATTATTTTTAATCGGTTCAATATTTTACATATATGAAATTAAACAGTCAATTGTTATATTTAAATCATGACTTGTCTCAAATAAGAAGTCATCGCTAAGCAAATTAAATTATTCCTACCTAACAAAACATTAATGAGTTGAACATTCTAAAGGAAATTAACCACCAATAGTATCACTGATGTAATTAATTTCTCGAAATTCGTTAAGTCAAAACCCAAAACTACCCTATCATAATTATTAATCATAGTTAATTATTAATTATTTGTTAGTTGTGGCAGTTCAAGTGGAATAATAATAAAAATATATCCATTGACCTTATTCTCTGGTGATTTTATACAAGTGACCATGTGATTTGCAAGCAAATTGGGAAATTATATAATTGACGATTAGACTAAAATTATAATTATCTTATAACTTCTTTATTCCTAGAATTATATTATAAAATGTGACGTCAGAATTTTTAATTTTGTTGTGACTATGAGTTTTCAAAATTAAATATTTTCAGTATGATCGTTTTGAGTAAGCCTTGTCAAGTGGTTGGAAATATTAGAGTTAATGTGGAACGAAATGAGGTGATGACGTATGTATTTTTTGTTTTTGGAAGAAGTGTATTGTTTCTCTTTCTTGCAGACATGGGTTTAATTACAAAATTATATTTGTATGGACATTTCTTCTAAAATTATAAATAAAATGGTGGTTCTATTGGACCATCTTGCTCATGTCCCATTCATAATTTAATTAGAGTAATTAATTTTCTTCTACTCGCTCACATATTGATTTGATTTTGAATGGAATCTTTATTTGATTCAATTATAAGATTCTTTTTGTAAAAATAATATGACTAAATATTGTCCGTAACGTAGTTACGGTATTGACGAATTTAAATTTTGAATAGACAAATTTAATTCGGGCATAAATAAAAAATTAATAATTCACTGAAAATGAAATAATAAGATACTATAAAATTTAATGGAAACTGGGTCTCTGATTTTCATACACAACGAGAGAGATAATTATAAAATCCGTAACAAACCAGCATCATTGCCGTCCTAACATCAATGAACCATCTTGGTAATCCAGATTTGATTGGACGGGGAAGGAGATCACAAAATCAATCTCATTTTCATCCTACAGGAAATAAAACATTCCGAATCGATCGGACCAAAACTCGATTTCCCATAATATTCAGCAGACGGGATGAATATCTCAAAATCTGTCTCACACATGTCTCGATGTTATACTTACTCATACACATGTTCACAAACATGTGACTCACTAAAAACCGATCATAATTCTCAAAGAGAGAAAACATTATTCGATAACTTTGAAAATTGAGTATTAGAACTGTCTTTTTCTTTTTTACTAAAACTATTTATTTTTACATAAATCTCACACAACAACAGTATAATAAAAAAAAGGCAAAAACATGGTATTTATTAAATTATGTATGATATATTATGAATCAAAAAGGGGCAGAAAGGGGCTCCTTAATTATTACATCAGATGGTGACTCTGTGATTGTAGCAATTGAGCATTGACATGGCCCATCAATGAGTTGACTATTGCAGTCAACAAGAACCTTATTGCCTATTGGTAATGACTCTAAATCTTTTACTTTCTCCTCCTCTTCCTTAATTAGGATTTGCAGTTTCATCTCTTTTGATCCAATATTTGGTCTCTTTAGCCCCTACACATGAACATAACAAAACACCAAAGAACAAACCCATGAGTTCACTTTCTTCAATAGAGTGTTTTGATAAAATTTCATGCATGTCGAACAGTTTGGTCTGTCTTTCACCCGTGTTTATATCTTTTTGTTATGAGTAGAAAATATATCACGTACATAGTTTCATACATAATTGTTCAAATATTAACTAAACCGATGAAACTGGATCAAATTAAAGCAAAAACAAACTTATTATAATTGATTTAGTTGGATTACAAACTAAATCATTTATGAACTGGTTCGATTTCAGTTTTTGGAAATTGAATCGCCTAAAACCCAAATGTAAACCGCCAAATTTTGACATTCGATTTCATTGGAAGTTGTATATTTTCAATGATTAAGATGACAATATTGACTAACAAAAAGTATGTTCCAAAATGATTTATAAGAAAATTGGCATGAAAATGAAAATTTGATAAAATTAAGTTCAACTAAAATTGGTCATTTTAACCAAATCGAATTCAACCAGCTTGATTCATACTTTGGATTTCCTAGAATGGCAACACTCGATTCGGTTTGTTTCTGAATTAGTTTGCTTCAAAATTGAACCATAAACACCTCTAGTTTCATGTAATACAAATCACTTTGATTCTATTCCTATATGAGAGAAGAGTGTAAAACATAGACACGTCACATCCCTAACCGTCCATAAAACATCCCAACTAGTTACTTTAGACCCACATATAAAATTGGCCCGTTGTATTAATAAATAAGATCTATTTTAGAAAATGAATGACCGGATTCTCACTCTATTCATTAAAAACCTAAAATAAATGCTTTAGGTAATAAAGTAAATGGTACAATTGTTCTAGGCCTCAACACATGTTGAGTCAGCATGACGCCGCTATATACCATTTTAAAAGTTAGCTTATAAGCTAGGCTGTGTCTAGAAAGACACAAAAGTTTATTTGTTAGTTATATTCGTTATTGTGAGATTCACGTAAAATAAACGAGAGTGGCGAGTTAAGTAGTAAAATTTGTATGTCACAAACACGACGTTGCTGATTCTAATCCCCACACATACCTCTGTAAATTGAGACGAGTCCCCACTAGGCTCCAGTTTTTGAGCTACATCTGCCGCCGTTACCTGCACGAGAACGAGCACACACACGATAACAAAATCAAGATATAAAACTACTAAAAGAGATCGATATTTCAAAAATAAGCATACAATCGCAGATATTAATCACTCGTATATATTTAAAAAAGACGAGGTTGTGAATAATGGCGGATGAATTTACATACCCTGGCATGGCTGAGCTGTCCCTCCCTCAAGGTCTTGGGCTCTGTTTCAATGGCACAACATATCATCCCATTATTAGCCTTATTAGCCATGTTGAATGTGAGCTCTTAAGGAATAGCTAGGGCTCATCATCCTTGTACAGTTGTTGAGGTTCTTGTCTATTTATAGTAACCTAACTCTATTATTTTCTAGTTAGGGCTCACGGATTGGTTTGTTTTTTCAGGTCCGAAAATGATGTACAACACTATCCTTAATTGTTATTTTTTTCAACGGAGTTGTGTGTATAGACCTCGTGAATGTCTTAAATATTATATGTATATTTGTCTTTTTAGTAAGATCGGTGCATCTTTTGTTGGTGTCCGCTTGTTTTGTCTGGACCGAAAATTGTGTTACACTCGAGTTTGATTTGGACTCGAACGAGTTTATATAATGAAGTTCGAGATTGACTCGAGAAAAGGTAATCAGATTGCATTTTTCTCGATTCGATTCAGTTCGTTTAGCTTTTACTACAAATAATTATTAACATTAGTATTTTAATTATATTAAAGAGTAACAATAATTAATTAAATACGAAATTAGAGTTCGGCTCGTACTCGATTGTAATGGGCGCGAGCCGAATATTTAATAATCAAAGTTCGAACTTCTTGTTCCCTCCCCAGCACAACAGGTCCCGAACATGAACGTCCAGACAATGTTCAAAAATACAATAGACGTTAATCGAGTGGAGACGGTCTTCTGAAGAATAATCAGAGATTAAAAATGAATTGGAGTCAAGAATTAGTCAGTAGTTTACTGCTAATTAACCGAAGACTAACCAGAGATTAAAAGTGGATTAATCGAACAAGTCGGGCGATTTTTATAAAACTGCGTCTAGGCGGGTTTTGAATGGTTTATATCAGCTATTGAATAAATAGGCCCTTGGTATAGTCAACTATTGGGCCGAAACCGAAGCAATGACCCATTAGGCCCAAATTCATATATTGGGCCTTAAAAGGCCCAAGTCCACTGCAGGACTTGAAAGGACCGCTTTAGTGTTGACGGTGAATTGTAGTCGGAGTGAGAGATGTTCTCTGTGGCAGAAACAGAGAGCGCCATAGCCGAGCGAGCTCAGAGCAAATTCTGGCGGGAGCGAGTTGGTGAAGCAATGCCGAAACCACCACTGAAACGCACCGTTTCATTGTCCAGTTCACGGAGAGTGCTTTTTTTTCCGAGGGTTTCAGTGTTTTTTATGCACCTCGGAATCACAGGTAATTTCACTTTCCTTTTCCCCACTATCGCCATCCTTTACTTGTCTGCTGTAATTGATTGGTTTGTGAGCGATTTGAGAGAAGAAATTGGAAATGTAAATGCAATTTTGTTGAATTAGGGTTCACACTTAATTAGTAGATTAAGTATGTTTTTTTTGAAAATGACATCAAACCTATTTACCCATAAAACCCTCCCTACCCTCTCAGCGGAATCGAACCCTCGACCTCACCACGAACAGTGTGATGTTTAACCACCGGGTGTCCCCTTGTGAACATTGTTGTTAAAATAGGGGTAATCTAGATGTATCCAATGAGGGGTTGACACGTGTTTTTTTTGCATTTTTTTAAAAAATACGTCAAACCCTATCGATCTATAAAACCTTTCTCACCCTCCAAACGGGATCGAACTCTCGACCTCATTGCACTGTGATGCTCAACCACTAGGGTGTCCCCTTGAGGACACATTAGTAGATAACAAAGGACAATTCCGAATAAATAGGAGTACCTACTTTCTCCTACACTTGTGTCAGAACCATAAATGTATTGAAAACGCGTGCATTGAATTATTTTCTGCAGTTCAATGGGAGATTGGCGCGGGTAGTTGAGTTGAATTATTGTGGTAAACAAAATCACAGGAGCTGTTTGGCATTTTGGTCTGCAACTAAAAGTATTGAAGTATTCCCTTGCTGTGCATTTTCCGTTATTGAACACAGGTAATTTGACTTTCCCTTTCCTCATTATCGCGATCTTTTGTTTTGTGCTGTAATTTGTTTGTTGGCTTGTTAGTGATTTGAGCGAAGAAATCGAAAAACTGATTTCATGGGATCAGGATTCACACTTAATTAAGAAAGTAATTGGTTCAATAAGTATCTTTTTGTTCACATATTTTTTAAATTATAGTTTGTTTATATTTTCTCATGAATTGGGGCTTCGGGTGGATAATGGGAAATCTAGACTAGACATATCCAATGAGGGCTGACACTTTTTTTTTTATATAAATATTATTAGATTAAGAAAGGGCAATTCCAAATTAATAGGAGTACCTACCTTTTCCTACACTTAGGTCAGAACCATGAATGTATTTAATGCGTGCATTAAATATTTTCTGCTCCTCAATGGGAGATTGACACATGGTTGTGCTTAATTTTTGTGGTCCACAAAAGCAGAAGAGCTGTTTGGCATTTTTGGTTTGCAACTACAAGTTTTGAAGTATTGCTTTGCTGTGTATTTTCCATTATTGAGAGCAAAACCTTGTCATCTTCAGTTCAGCTGTTCCTACTTGATTCAAGTAACATCTTATTGAACTTCCTGTTTCATTATCTTCACATTTCTAGTTATGTGTATGTTATGTATTTGATTTTCATTTCTTAGTTGAGTTTTGCTGTAAATTTGTCTGTGTGTTTGGTGGTGTTGAAGTAAATCCGACGTGTACAAGTTTTTTTATGTGTGTGAAAATTGTTGACATATCTCGTATCAAAAAAATCCGAAGTGGGCCTATTTATAAAGGCTATGGTCACACTCGACTAATAAAATAGACATTTTAGCTGTGGAGTATTGAAAACGCATGAATGTATTGAAAACGCATGCATTAATTCATTTTCTGTAGTCCAATGGGAGATTGACTAGTGGTTGAGTTAAATTATTGTGGTAAGCAAAATCACAGGAGCTGTTTGGCATTTTGGTCTGCAACTACAAGTATTGAAGTATCTTGAGAGCAAAATTTTGTCATCTTCAGTTCAGCTGCTCCTACTTGATTCAAGTAAGCTCTTATTAAATCCCATTTCACTATCTTCTCATTTGGAGTTCTGTTATGATGCACTGCATATTGATTTCTTAGTTCAGTGTTATTTATTTTTGAATGCAGAAAAATTCACATGCCACTATGTTATTCTGATCTTCAGTAGCTGGTTTCAGTTGTCATTAGCTGGCATTATATCCGGAGAATCACAATTTCATTTTTCTCAGAATCACAGGTATTCTTAGGAGAGATATGCATGTTTTTATTTAATTAACGTTTTCTTCTCTTTTTTTTCAACAATATAATACATTTTAAAGTTCTGCTTAAATTTGGTGACTAGCACAGTGTAATAACATGTAATTTCTCCTTCTTCCTAGTTCCATGATCATAGGCTAGAAACCTCAAGTTACTTTATTTATAAAAGGCACATGATGTTTTAAGATTCTACTTTTTATTTTGAAATCATTTTTTGACTCCTTGTATACAATTATGAAAGATCCTCCCATGTTTTTCACTGTTATTTATTTTGTTGTTTGTATCGTTCTGAAACAATGGTTGAAAATGGAAGCATCAATCATTTTTGGGGTTTTATTTTATTTTTGACATCTCACTATATTCTCATTTCTCCTTCTGTTATGGGGATTTTCGTAAGGTCAATTTCTAATTTTATACTGTTCACGGGCTATCAAATTATTTGACATTTTTTAATGTAGAAGAGTTAATGTGGTACCATAATCATTTCACCTCCTATAATTGAGATTTTATTTCCACAATATATAAATAAATAATCTGGACCAGATCAATTGTTCAGTCAATTTTGTGATTAGACAGTCAGCCTAATCTTACTTCCGTTTTTATTTATTTTTTAAATGCAGAAAAATGAACATGCGATTATGTTATTCTGATCTTCAGTAGCTGGTTTCAATTGTGAATCTGTTTCCAGAGATTAGGCTTTGGTTTGCAACTACAAGTATTGAAGTATTGCGCTTTGGTTTGCAACTACAAGCATTGAAGTATTGCTTTGCTGTGTATTTTCCATTATTG
>JAYMTQ010001887.1:0-12478 GCA_036897385.1 Geranium incanum
ATTAGTTGGGTTTAACCATTTTTTTATATATACAACCCTTTGATCTCATATTTTTTCAATATGAGACTATATATTCTCAACACTAACATTCTACCAGTTCAGATAGTTTATATTTAATTTCACCTCTATATATATGTATGTATAATCATAATATGTTTAGTTAGAAAAATGTATGTTAAGCAATGTTAACGTCTGATATAAAAAAAGTATATTAATGTCATGAAAGAGATTGCACATATTGTTTGTAGTGTAAGTTTTGATCATTTCGTATGAATATATAACAGTGATAACTCATTAAAACACTTTTGACCTGAAAATGCTTTGAAATCACATAATTGAAGGAATTCATTCTCTATTCAACAAGTAGCTCTTTTATCTGATTCCGGAAGAACAATACATCCATCTTACCTAACAATGATAAAAATAATTCAAACTTTATATTCCTTATTCCATAATGACATAACATAAATAAAAAAGTTGCAATTCAATTATCATTTATACCTTTTAGCTTTCATCTATGGACATGTCTCCTATTTGCTGGGTGCAGAATCTCAAATACGGCTACGTCTTGATTTCTTGATCCTCCATTGACGCTATTGCTTATTTTCTCTCAAGATATTATATTAACCAAAGTGTTATGTATATATATGTACCATATAAATACGTATGGGCCACATACACATATCATGTAAATGCACTCTCTTTTTCAAAATGCTGTACAGCTTATCTATGACTAAACTACTGTTTATAATTATATATCCTAGAACTGTTAAAGAATTATTTATTAAATATTCAAACAAATTATCTTGTCTTAAAATGTAAGGAATCACACTAACATGTACATCATCAAGATGCTTGAATTATGCAGAGAGATAGTTGTATTGCTGTTTAATTTATTGCTGGTAAAGAAGAAAAAAGAATACACATTACCAGAATGAAAATATTAATTTCACTGCATAAGAAGAAATGTGCACAAAACAAAACAAAAATATTTCAAAGATGTTGGGTTAGATACACAACAAGAACTTGTGCATATATTTTCATGTCCAGGCTGTAAAATGTACATACTAAAAGAAGCTCCGCATGCTGTTATAAGGATTGTGTCGTCTGTCTCGAAAAGGGTCAGCTACGGAAACTAGAGCATGTAATGTAGTACATTTACATATATGGATCATACATGACAATACAGAGTCAGAATGAGGCTGAGCTAGTTCTGCGGAGTTGTATTTTTGGCTCGGGAGGCAGTGCTTGTAGTTGTGGCAACACCTTCTTCTCTATCTCCTGCATAGAGTTAGAGGCAACACTGAGACCAGCATTAAGAAAAAGAACCAAAGGTTCTCTGTCAAAATATACACGACACAAATAACAACTTCACTTTATCTTATTTATAACAATCTGTTCATGCTCATGCACAACATAATTTTAAAACATATCCTCAAAAATACAACATGATTTGTAAAGTAAAATCTGAACTCTGAAGTCAAATGCTTATCCCTATTCCCAAATAGTACATTTAAGATTGCACCCAAATAGCCAACCGTAGCAGGCAATACTACAAAAGTAAAGGGATAACATTTCTTACTAAGCTGTTCAATTGATTATGCAATGGAGGCAGATAGATTTGGTTTATCTCATTGTTAGACCTAGTTCAGCTTCAAGCGCTTTTTACGATCCAACCTTAAAATGCAAATTTCATCTCAGAATTCTGCTCTGAAAGGTTTACCCTTAGCATTTAGTGTGATGCAGTCTTATGCTAAACCTGAATTTTCTGAATTTCAGCATGTTCTTTTAGAATTTGGCATTTGGGAACAAAAAATAACTAGAAGTTCTTATTGCAAGTCAATCTACCTACGAGCAATCTTTGGAAAACAAATGGACTTAGTCCTCAGACACATAAAGAACAACTTATGGACTAAGTATCGTTATGTCAGCAGCATGTCATTTCAACACCGGTAACTCCTAACCATAGACTCTGATTGAACAGCTTTATTGTTGTCTTGGCATATTCTGAGTTTTAATGAACTATGTAATTAATAAATATAAGTGAAGAAATTTTTTAAAATCAAGCTTTTTTCCCTGTAACATACAATCTGTTTTCGACAAAACCATTCTCCCGAATCTGTTGTTTAAGAATATTCGATTTCGAGAATAAAAAAAAATCAAATGAACTTATGAAAGAAATTAGCGGCAGCTATCTTCATTGCATGCAATGAAGTATTTCTAAAATTAAGAGTTTATGAGTACACCTATGAAAGTATTTCTTGCATTTCCACACAGTTCCAAATCTAAATTTATGAAATGATAGGATCATTCATAACCATACAGTTAGAATATCATCTGTGAAGAATCACTAGCCTTGCATAATTTGTAATTACACACATGAGGTGAAAGAAATGCACAAGAGAAGAGCTATGACTGTGAAGTTCTATCTGCTTATTATCATCCATTCACATCCTAAGAGTATGTAAACATTTCATCACTAAACACGATATATATATCTCTTGGATTGAATTTCACGCAATTAAAAATCAACAATCAAAGCAGAAGAAACTTAAACTCAAATAAAAATTAAGACCGTAAATTATAAGCTCTGTCGCAATGAATTAATAGGTAGTTTTAAATACATTTCAGAAGACAAGGATGACTTATTGTGAAGATGCGAAAAATCATGAGGATTCTTCAACTTGTGTGTGAGGCAAAAATTTAGTTTATGCACATATATCCATATTACTCCAGGGAAGTTTTTGAAATGCAGAGAAAACATGAAACATATATGCAACTGCACAATAGAACAATTATGTTCAGTGCAAGTCCAGTAAAAACACATGAAGGATGCAATGCAAGATATGTCATCATAACAACCCGAAGTGAGTACATATACAAATACATCATTTACTTGTCAGAACATTTTCAATAATAACGAAGAATCACATGCAATGCAAAGATGACATG
Organism: Geranium incanum; assembly: GCA_036897385.1. NCBI lineage: Eukaryota > Viridiplantae > Streptophyta > Magnoliopsida > Geraniales > Geraniaceae > Geranium > Geranium incanum. The sequence goes on from JAYMTQ010001887.1 coordinate 2,953, forward strand.
AACAATTCAGATCAAGAGGAATCAGAGTCATTGACATAGTTCTTTAGGATGGAAGTCTAAGTCTGCAACTTGACACCCAATGGTTTTTAATTACAGGGTTGTTTGGCCAAATGATCCTATGAACCTATTGTTAAACTGTAAAAAGATGTGGTTATTTGATAAAACTAGTCTTACACGCCATATCCAAATCATTTCTGAATCAATTATTTCTCTCTACGACAATCATGTTTCTGCAAAGTGCAATAAAAAAATTTACAGTAAAGATTGGGCTTTATTAAGTCTTAGAAGAGAGCTCTATGACAGAATGATTTCTGCACCAGTGGGTTGAATTGATGATAATATATGGTACACTATAGCACAACTGAAAGCTTTCTTTTCACCAAATTTGAATTTTCCATCATAGAAATTTCAACAACTTGCAAATTAGAATACACTAATATAACTCATGAAGTTGAATTATATTACTCTTAAGTCTTAAGCAAGTAAAATGCATAACTAGATCAGTTGGACAAACCCATATAGTTCTATAGTAACTGCAAGTTGAACATTGTTCCGAGTGGTATTATCGATCCTAATTTCCCTTTTTAACTAAAGTCGGTTCCATAAATAAAGGTTCAACCGAGAATCAAACAAATAATCAACAACAATGAAAAGGCAAGGGAATATCTACATTTCCAATAACAATGGAATATAGAAATACCTGTCGTCTTCTGAGCCTCTCATTCTCCTCCTCTAGTTGTGCAACTTTGTTCTCCAGCTCATGTGTGTAAGCCTGTTCCATCGACATATGCTTCTAAGATTCTCAAAAGGGAAATCAAAACATAAATAGGGGACAAGATACTAAATGCCCCAAATCTAGAATCCAACCTGTTTCCTTGCTCGTGACCGTGCAGCAGATTCCCTATTCTTTATCATCCTCTTCTGTCTTCTTTCAACAGTCTTCTCGACCACATCGCCAGGGGCCAACCTTTTCCGCCCAGGAGTTTGTGTATCCGATAGCGTGCCCACCAAAGAGGGCGGTGACATGTTCATTTGGGTTTCCGAAAACCCTGTCTCCAAAGTTGGACCAACGGCGTGAGGATGGCTTTGCATAAAAACAGTCATAGCGTTCTGCTGAGGCTGTTGCTGCTGCTGCACTGAAGGGAGTTGGTAATGCATCCACCGAGCCTGCTGTGGAATATTTTGCTGTGCCACCACTACACTTCTATCAACTCCCGAAACAAGTTCAGCGGGTTTGTTACAGGCGGCCGATTCAGAAACAACCCCAGCTTTCATCAAGAAAGCCTCCAGAGTCATCTCGCCAAAAGTAGCCTGTCTCTCCTGTACCGTCCTCTCCTGATCAGCGTTCTTCGTCTGCATAATGTCTTTCCACACCTCATCAACCGTCTTCTTGCTAAGATCCCTAGGCAATGTGAGGCTAGCCTGCCGCTGCAGAGCTGAGGCGGGAGATGGGGCGAGCTGGCCAGGCTGTGAACCCACATTGTCAAGGGCTTCAGCCGTCCAGACACTCTTGAGAAGCTCATCGAGATTCATGCTCCCCAACGGTTTCCCCAAATCAGCAAGCTGAGTTTGGACCTCGTCGAGTGTGAGGTTGTACAAAGAACCTTGGCGAGCCAAGGACTGAGTCCTCAGCTCTTGGAATGCACCACCTTGAGATCCCATAGTCCGTGTTCCCATTCACCAAAATCTATGAATCTATATCTACTACCATTCAAAACATGCAGAAACACCAATTTCAATCAATACCCTTTATCCAGAAAATTGAAACACAAACTCCAAACCTCAATATCAATCTCAATCTCAACCAAACCCAAACTGCAAAACCTAAGTAGACAAATTGCATTAGTCACAAAACAACGATTGGGGAAATTGAACCAAAAACGCAACAACCAAAATACCCATCAAGAATTCAAATCAAAAACCTCATGAGAAGGAAAAAAAGGGCAAGTAGATGGCAAAATGAGCAAAACCCAGATCAAATCTGGTGAAGATTCAAACAAACAAAAACAAAATTGCAGAAAAGGGGATTCTTTCTTCATCGGGAGTGACCTCACCTGAGTCAGGAAAGGCGTGGCGTGGAAAAGAAAAGCCAATTCTCGAAACCACCCTCCATTATCAGAGAGCTGAAACTGATAGATGGCAAAGAAACCAAAGATGTCGAAAATAAATATATAAAAAATGGTCAGAGGAAAAGGGAAAGCATTTTCATAGAGAGAGAGACAGAGATGGGTTTTACTCCAAACAGAAGAAGGAAATCGAAAGGAGGGATGGCTCAACTTAGGATCCGATCTGAATCTATAAATGTGTCATTTTTATGAAACTTGGGACATTTTCATCTTGTCAAATTCAAAAATCAAATTAAAACATAAATTCCCATCCTTACTCACTTCTATTTTTCCTTATAATTATAAAATTAACAGAGTTTTTTTTGATAAAACAGTAATTTTGTAAAAAAAATATAGACTTATCTGATTAATCTTTTTATAACATGATCTACTGGTCAGCTGTTTGGTTGCTACATCTGTTTTTGGAATAAACACATCCACGTGGAGAGCTGAAAATGCTTGTTTTTTTGTCCTCCTATGATTCACTTTTTTTGTTTAAGGTTTTGGTACAAACCTCCTACTTTCCATCTACTGCTGTTTGTTTTAGTTTGTGCAGTTTCTCCGTATTATCTAATCAAATGCTTAAATGTCATATTCAAATTCAATTAAGAAGTATATATATGAGATTCTAAGGTGTCCTCAAATGAAGATACCACTTCTAGACTTTATATATTATTTTTTTTATAGGGAAAATAAAGTATTGAAAAAGATGTTTTCCTCAAAAAAAAATATTAAAAAAATGAAGAGATTTTTAAGAGGGAGCAACAATCACACATCAGCCTAAAGGGCGACACATGACAAGTCTTGAGGCACATGAGAAAAATACATACAACATAAAAAAATCTTTCTCGTTTCTATCAGTCATAAAATTTTTGGTTTTGTTTGACCACAACTGACTTCAGTTCTAATTATGGAGTTGAGGTGTAATTGATCTTTTGTCGTTTATCCAATTTTGAGATGAAGAGAATGAACGTCAAGGAAGGACATCAACACTGGAGCGAGTAAGAGTTTTTGAATCTTCTAAACTCTCGAACGTGGGTTTTAAATTTATAAAAAAAAATAACAAACAATTCACGTCATTTTAGAAAAGAGAAAAAAAAGTCATAAAAAAGCACGAGACAAATTCATAGAAATGCACAAGATAGAGAGGCCTCCTGTCGGCATGGCCACTTCTGCTCTATAATACTATACTAAACTCAGCTCCTTTTCCTTAAAAATCTCAATCGCATAATAATATATAAAATATGCATTTGTGTACTTTATATCAAAATCTAGTACAATACGTATAGTACTAATATAACTCAACAGCTTCTCCACCAACAAAGTGTCAACATAATAGCTCATCTCTATCTACATATATACATGTAAACACTTACTCGAAGCAATAATATGCAATACAATGCCAACATAATGTCATCATCTTTATTTGTACTTTTTGTTGATCACATCTTTATTTGTGTATGGATAACAACAAAAGCTCTAGGAATAGCAAAGTCATAACTATAATAATCATATTTCGTTTACCAATATCAAATAACCCTTGGACCAAGCTATATGCTTGGACAAAATATAACACTGGCCTAACATTAGATTTGGCCTTCACAATTAAATCTAAATGTACCATAAATGTACCGAGATCTGTTGATATTTGTGATGATGTGAGTATGATCTGTTGGGTATTCAGTATCGTAAACATTAATTTTTATGAAAAAATAATATTATGTCGGAAGTTTGATGGATTGGGGATGGCTGCCAACACGTTAGGAGAGTGAGAAAGTGTTAAGGAGAAATATTATGTTTGATTTTGGATGTTTTTATGACGATGATGAGTGTACTATCTGGCAGAAACAGGTTCCGAATTGATTGAATGTCAATGTTGATATTGCTCGTCATGTAGATGGTTCATGCATCGGTAAAAAATGTCTATTTAGAATTTAAAGTTTCGTGCGTGGAGATTTAGTTTCAATGAGACTTTTTTTTATGTGGAGAAGCGCAGAGATTTGATAATTGCTATTGATTGTCTTTTAATAAATTATTCGATCTCAAAGAGATTTCTTTTATTGTATCACGATAACATCACAAGATATATTATCAATAAAATGTCTTCACTACCCTTATTTAGTTCATAGACATCCCCACTACTTTGATGGGAGACCTATGGTACTTGACACTCGTATCTAACATTTTTCGATGGACTCTATTGAACACTGATTTCTCATACTTTCAAACACTTTTTCAGCTACTATAGAACTCCCAACCAATTCTCTATTAGCATCTGTGTTGAGTTTTTACTCAAGTGATTATCAAAATGTGTTCCAACACACTTCTTTTCTCCAAGCTTTGAAACTTCCTATCAAAATACAACTAAACACCAAATTACTACTCCAACATAATAATGAATTGCAAAATTCAACTACCAAAAGCTAAAGTATATGTCACACTTTCTAAGTGTGCATATTCCAAACATTTGTAGATGGCCTTTTTTTTAATATAAGAACCCATTAGTTATTCAATCAAAATATTCTACTTTCATTTAGAACTACCATTTTTTCTAATTTCACCAACAACGAGTGAGTTTTGACGAAAAAATGTAGACCGGTGAGCATAAATAGAAGATGACACAAATTTTATGTTCTTTTATAGAGAACATTAACGGAAAGAAGTAATAGGCAAATAAAATTGAACAATTTTTGCAACAAAAAATAATAGTTCGGCGAATGATTTTTTCTTACAAAATATATAGATGTAATCAAATATAAAATATGAATTACTAATTTAAGATTGACCTCATATGTTAAAGTGGGTAAGATTTCAGAATCTGACCAGTACGAATTGAACAAAATCTGGTTATACTATTCTTTAATGATTGAAAGTTGGAACCAACTCTGAGGCTGAAACTACTATGTGAGGAAATAGTATGGTGTTTATCGCAATTATCCCGTTTTACCTGGTTGAAATTATTTGCTTTTAATTTTAATTTAAAATTGATTTATGACCTGAATTACAGCCTAACTTATTGTCCATAAACTTTAAATTTGCAATTATAAAAACAGTTCTAGAAAATAAATGCTAAGATTTAATTATTACGATTCAATCAAAATATAAAATTTTGCAAACAATATTACAATAAGAGATAGATAACCATATGTGAACGGACAAGCAGGTCGATACGTAATAGCACAAATTGATATAGGTAGTACTGTTTTAAATTTTAAGAACCAGAATCAAACAATAATCGAAGAGTTCTCTTAAATTCAAAATCAAAAGAAATCATTTATTATGGTTCTTAATCATTTATTTATAATTCAGGTTCCGGACCTAATATCCACAGTCACTTGTATCATATGTAACGTGGAGACCCAAAAAAAGATAACAGGTGATGAGTTCTACAAGTGGCGAGAGAGGTAGGGCTGAGGAGGCTATAAAAGGATCGAGCTCAACCAGACTCGCTGTACTCACTTCACATCTGTCCCCTCCCATGGCTTCTGAGAAAGACGCTGCTCTCGCTGCTGCTCCCAACGATTCTCCTACCATGTAAGCTTCTCTTCTCATCAAGACCCATTTCTTCGAATTCGATCATCAAATGCGCCTCCTTTTTCATTTTCCGATCGCTTTGTCTGATGCTTTGAGTTTCAAACCCTATCCCGCGGTTTCGCTTCCTGATTTGCAAAGTTTTGAAGACCCAATTCGATTAGGTGTGGTTTTTGTGTGTTAGGGTTTGTGGGTATTTGATCTGATGCTTCATTTTGGACTGCTTCTTTGTTCTGCAGATTTGACAAGATCATTAGCAAGCAAATTCCATCTACTGTAGTTTTTGAGGATGACAAGGTATTTTTATTGTTGTTCAGGTTTTTGTTTTGGTTGACTTGGGATGAAATTGGCTGTTAATTTGAGCTGAATCTTATTTTATAATTTTCTATATGTAAGGATTTTGTCCCTGATATGTTAATCTAGTGAGTTGTGTTTCAGAGTTACAAAAAAGGTTTAACTTTTATTTTGTTGTGCATTTCCATGTTAGTTTATATATTTTCAGTGTAATGTATTATGTAATATTAGATTATAAATGGACTGGACATTAGTTATGGGTTGGATTTCTGCCTAGCATTTTATAGATAAACTTTGTGTTTAAATGACACTTTAGACATGAGTCTGGCTGTTTCAGTTATTATTGTATATGGGTTTTGTTCCATTTGATTTGCTGAATGTTGATAGTTCCAAGTTCCATAATCATTTTGGATTTAACTTCATTTTTTATTGTAAAAGCTATGGTGAAGGTGAGCCTTGGTGCAATGGTTTGATTACTGTCTTGTGATCTCAAGGTTATGGGTTCATGGGTTCATGTTAGGGAAGCAACCTTTTAAAATGTTTTGATGAGCTTCAAATCTGGCAATTCATTTGACCTTGTGTTGATTGTTTTAGCATGTTAGTATTGACTTAATGACTTTTTTTTTCTTTTTCAAATTGGGTTTTGCTTCGAACAGGTTCTTGCTTTCAGGGACATATCTCCTCAAGCCCCTACTCACATTGTAATAATTCCAAAAGTTAGAGATGGCTTAACTGGGCTGTCTAAGGTAACTCTACAGCTTAGTTACCCTTGGTTCTTCTGTCAACAATGTCCTGCATCTTCCATAGATGCCTTATATGTTAGCTATGGTAAATAACAATGCCAATCCACTGTTTCTGTAGATATAATCACACTATGGTCAGAATGGTAGTGCAGACTAATAGACTGTATGTTGAAATTGTATTGTTATTATTTTGTTTGATACACGCCTTGCATTTAAGATTACAATCTTAACCATTGTTAGAGGGCCTATTCAATTGTATTGCGGTGTGATTCTGTAAATTTTTTTCATATGGACTGTCCAGACTGAAAGTGCTTGAAATCCTTCCTAGGTTCAATTCCAAGTGTTCATGTGTGAGTTGCATGAGTGCTGATTAGTTTGTTTCTCAATTATGGCAGTACCTGATGCTTTGATTTCCCACTTCTACTTTAAGTAGGGTTGGTTAGGAGAGATTGACATTGATGGAAGAGTTGTTGCTAGTAACATGCTTGCCAAATCCTGAATGTGAGCGAGGATGAGTCAGTAATCAGTTCCTCTTGCTTCCCTTAGTCATAATCTAAGTGCTATTTAGAACACACACTCACACCCCTTGGCCAGGGTTTGCTCACTCATTAAACTTCTGATGTCATGAAATGGGATAATTGTTGGATCATTTCTTATTCTTGACAGTTTTGACCCTTCATTGAAATATTGATTTGTTGATGGAAGGAAGTAACTTGTCAAGTGAGTCTTGAACTTGGTATTGTCAATTGTGTACATTTTACTGGTTTTGATTTTAGGCACTTCAACGGAAATAGGTTGTATAAAAAGGAAATGATGCATGCAGCTGTTTAGATATTTGAGCATAAAAAAAGTTGTGCCATTATTAAATCCCCGATTTAGCACCATGTTCATTTTTTTGTTGCCTTGATGCCTGTGTACGTACCAACATACCAAAGAGTGATATGATGTAATCTATAAGTTTTGGTGATTTGGTAATTCTTGCTTAAGGGAAAGAACATGCTAGACGATGAAACACATAAATAGAGTAATGAGTGAAATTGAGAAGTAGGGTTACAATTTTCCGAGGACAATGGTCTGATAGTTTTTGCACGTGTGCTGTTATTTACCAATTTTATGTCTAGAGCTTCTCTTCTTATGTGCTTCTGTTGACCTGTTAGCGTGATAACAAAAAAAATGTTATGTTTTTTATTACATTTGCTTCCGCTTTGTGTTTCTTTTACGACCATGTTTTGCATTGTGAAGAATATGTATACATCTGTTTCTCAAAAAAAGAAAAAAGAAGAAGAATATGTATACATCTAACTTACATACCTGCTTAATTATTGTTTATTTTTCTTTTGTACTATGTTTGCTGTCCTGCCAAGGCCGAGGAGAGGCACTGTGAGATTCTTGGCCGCCTTCTTTACACTGCCAAGCTTGTAGCCAAACAGGAAGGCCTCGAAGATGGTTTCAGGATTGTGATCAACGACGGCCCAAGTGGATGTAAGTGATCTTGAAACTAAATGCATACAATTCAATTTTGGTTTTACAAACCCTTATACACCAAATCACGAGTTAAAAACTGTTTGCTTTTCGCAGGTCAATCTGTTTATCATATTCATGTCCACCTCATTGGCGGGCGTCAAATGAACTGGCCCCCGGGCTAAGATAACATTCCGATCAAAATGATGCTACAAACAACGCTGTCCTGAGTTTGTTTCCAATCTGCCCTTGGTTATGTTTATTGCAACTCAAATAGAAGAATGTTAAGGTGAATGGTATTGTTATGTAACTTGGTGGAAGACTTATTTAAGCATCAAATAATAAGACTTGTTTGTGGCAATCTATTACCTTGGTTTTATGTTGTATTTAGAAAGATATTGTATATAATATTTGAAATGGACCACATGCTTACTTTATATGATGCCAAAGACTGAAAAGGAAATGCTGAGGAAGGGCACATTGAATTCGATCTTGACAGTGGTGGAGCTGTGGCTTCAACCTGCCGTGCCCATGTACCAATTTACAGTCACATCTGTGTATCACACAACCAGATCCTATGGTCCACTTGCTCATAATATTTTGATATTTTGTTCCTTCCCATTCTTCAACTTCTTGCCGGCTTACAAATTACAGTTCTAAAATTCTGAATTGAGAACCCGGCAAGTTGAAAATAAAGTAAAGACTTCTAAGACCAGAGTTATGAAATTTGATCAGACTTGATTATAGCATCTGATACAATACACAATCAGATTCGGTTATAGCATCCGATAGAATACCTGCAAAAATACCGTGTATGATTTGATACTGGTTCATCTGTTCCAATTGGGTATATGGGTTCGGATTCTTTTGCCATCCCGATTATACCTGGTTCAAACAGTGGTATACAGGAATTAACATTGCATGAAATTAAACTGCACTGAAAATTTCCAAATACTAAACATTTTATTTATGAATTTTCACTAACAAATAGTCAAAAACACAGTTCTAACTAAAATCCGCAATGACAAAGAGAGCTCTATGATAAAATTTCAATTTCACTGAGCAGCGGCGGCGGTGGCGCCGCCGCCCAACAGCTCCTCCTCCTCGGGTCCGGAGGCATTACCGCCCTTCTGGGCCCCTGTAAACCTAGCCAATAGCACAAAAGTCATGCCACCGAGCACATTGTTGAGCAGCCTGAGGACGAGCACCGAGACCTTGAAGACGACCGGGGGCACCGCCGCCCCGAGCAGGAACTCGATCCCGTTGAGCGCCTGGTACCTGAAGTTGCTGCTGAGCCCCATGTGCGCCGCCCAGGTCACCGCGTTGAGCATCGTCGGCGGCGGCGCGTTGGGCGTCTCGAATCCCGGGTCCATGGCCTTCCTCGCCGCGATC
>JAYMTQ010001888.1:0-12477 GCA_036897385.1 Geranium incanum
ACCATGGTTTGGAAGAAATCAGTGAGGGTTTCGCGAAATTGACAAGTTTTCAGTGACCGGCGAAATTGAGATGGAATTGCTTGGAAAATCGACTGTTTCAATAATGGCCAGAACTCTGCGCGAGTACCAGTGGCCGGAGGGTATTTTGGTCATTAACTTTTTTATATCAAAAAAATAATCAGAAATAACTAACAAAATTATAATATTGAGACAAAAGTTCTTTTTGATGATCTCACAAATTAAATTAAAATTTTGATGACCTAACTGAGACTACAAACTTTTGTGGTGACTTAAGTAAAATTACAACTAAATTTTATATACTGGTATGTAAAATTAGTCAAAATTTAGAATATTAGAATACATATTTTTAATTGAGTGGTGAAATCTGTATTTTCTGGAATTTAGTCAATAAGAATTCCTTTGCCTCCTTAAGTAACATGAGTATATTAGGAAAATAGTTAGATGATTCCTAAGAGTAACGGTGCACTTGAAATTTAAATTAACTTTTATTTCCTTAACATTTGAGATCTTTGTCTAGGTATTATAATTCAAATTTTGTTTCTATTGCAATAATTTCTTTAATAAAGTCCAAATTGTCTTTCAAATCGAGCATTATGCTATGGTTATATAAATCACAGAAACACGCATCCTTAAATATATGTAATGAAACAAAATAATTTGTTTGATGAGAAGCACTATCAATCACAAAAAAAACGCATCCTAAAATATAGATAATGATACAAAATAATTTATTCACTCATCCTAAAATTCGAAACAATCGAGCCCATCTTCCTCATCGGACGCTACCGAGTCGCCGGGGTAGATTACCTACCGACGACATGCACAAGAGCTAGACATGGAGATCGGGTGATGGATGCTTGGTCTTTGCATTTTTATGTATAGATTTTTGTAAACTTAATATTTATTTACATTGTCAGTTACATACTTATGAATGAGTTGGAGTGGTCCAAAGGATTTATTCAACTTAATTTAGTATTACATTTAATTTTAATGACTCTTGGTGGTTTTATTCAATTGTGATTTAATGAATTCATTTATTGATTGTGGCTGATCGGGATCTCGAATGTAACTCATAGAAGTCATACTCATCTATTATGCTCTACTGGTGTCGTCTCAAACTTCTCTTTAAAAGAAAAAAACTTTTAACTAAAAAGAATTATGTCTACCGCGAAAACGCGTGTTAGGATATAAAATAATAATATATTAGGCCAAACTTTTAGTTTAATTGATGCTCTAATACAGAAGTACCTTGCGGATCGAATTCGAATATTAAAACTTGCAAAAGTTATGTTATCATTTAATTTAATTATGTATTGCATATTTCTCATAAAAGCCCCACTCTTTTCTTATTTGGCTGCACAAATCTGCTCAAACTTTTCTTTATAAGAAAAATTCCAATCTTTAATGGGCTCTTCAAATTGCATTCTTTCAAAAGAAAAAAGTTCTAACTCCTAATAGGTAGGGCTTGGCACGGTTCTGGAACCGGTTAGAATCGGATCAAACCGAATCAATCGGTTCTTTATTTTGGAGACCCAAACCCAAACCCATATGCGGGAAATGATATGTTTCTTCAGTTTGGTTATCGGTTCTGCCTATTTAGAACCGATTGAATTATTAATTGTGAAATTTAGGGTCTAATTCTCCTGTATGATTTCTTGGTTTTGTCCAATTAAACCCAATTAATGTGATATTCATACATCATTCAATTGATGGACAAAAATATACACGATTAAACCCGTTTGAAGGCAACAATTTTAAATCACAATTACAATAAACATATATTAAAACCTTCTAAAATGGTTAGTCTCTTAACCGGTTAATTGAAGACTATGTACTCTTAGAACCAGAACTGAACCGAATTTATTCAGTTCTCAATTTTCAGACTCAAATCTGATCCAATACTCACGGTTCTCAATTTTCAGTTCAAATTCGGTCCGTATCCCGGTTCTAATTCGATTTTGGGTAAAATTTCCCACCCCTACTATAGGCTACCCAAATCTATTGTTCTCAAAAGGAAAAAACTATGATCCACGTCACGATTTATAAAAAAACATGTTTGTCCGTGAGGGCACATGTTAAAGTATAAAATTATAATTGGTCTTTAGTTGAGTTCATTGCAAAAAAAAAATTATTTTCCTTGAATTCTTTCTAATATATTTTTCTAAAACAATTACTAATATCTAAGTCTTCCGGGTTATTAGGAGGAGTTAAAGGAGCAAAACGCGTCAAGATTGCAGAAACTATATTTAACCTTCAGATCCCCATTCCCATTCCCGTAAGGTAAATATTTCGAAAATGTCACTCTCGTCTCGTCGTCCGATGACTGATTATAGATAAAGGAAAAGGAGCGTTGTGTTTGTGTCCTTGTCGACAATTTTGAAGCTGCTATTTTTATTTATTGCTTCACAAGGAAATCATCGATCATATCTGGCTCCTACTCATCTTCTTCTCCAATCAAATTTTGCACTTTGCCGTGTAAAGACACTCTCCCTGTACCTCTCACTCCACTCCTGCCGTCCCATTTCTTCTAGGGTTTGTTTCCATCATTGTTCTCAGCTGAACTGGTTAGGTTTTTTGGGTATTGGATAGCTGAGGAAATGGACGATGGTGGCGCCGCCGCTCTGCAGGTGAATCAATCTTCAGCTCCCTCCATATTGGATATACCCAGTTTTTGCTCTTCTCACTTTATGCGTTCCACCCACATCCCTGAGGGCATGAAGCGACCTCCTTCTCATCCCAACCACCATCTTCCTCGATCGGCTTCTCAGAATTTGAGCCCTCTACCTTCTCATTCCAGGTCTTTGACTCCTCGGGAGGCCTCATACGTGTCTATGGAGGAATCACCTGTTCCTCCAAGGAGAGGGCACAGGCGCTCTAGCAGTGATATTCCCTTGGGCTTCAATGCTATGATTCAGTCTTCACCTCAATTGATACCTATTGGGAGTAGGCAGGTTTCTGACGTGCACAACCCGTTTCAGCTAGTCAAGTCCGAATCGCTAGGGGATAAAGGAGATCTGGTGGACGACTTGTTTAATGCATACATGAATTTGGACAATCTTGATGCATTGAACTCTTCTGCAACCGAGGACAAGGATATGGATAGCACCAAGACGAATGGAGGTGACAACAGTGACAATGAAGTGGAAAGTCGTCGTGTAAATGGACATACTAATGGAGTCAAGAGGAGTGCTGGAGGTGATATTGCTCCTGCTTCCCGTCACTATAGAAGTCTTTCAATGGATAGTTTTATGGGAAACTTGCACTTTGATGACGAGTCGTCAAAGCTTCACCCTCTAGCAGGTCGGTTGGGTCACCACTCACCTAGTAGTTCAATGGATGGGAATTCTACGAAATTCAACATGGAGTTAGCAAATGGCGAGTTCAGTGGTTCAGAGCTGCAAAAGATTATGGCCAATGAAAAGCTCGCTGAAATTGCATTATCAGACTCTAAACGTGCAAAAAGGTGTGCTGAATTTCCACTTTGTTACCAGCACAATCATGGAAAGTAATGCTTGATGTGCCTCATTTCTTATTTTCTTTTTGTAGGATCCTTGCCAATCGTCAGTCAGCTGCTCGCTCTAAGGAGCGGAAGATGCGATACATCGTAGAATTGGAACACAAAGTGCAAACCCTGCAGACAGAGGCAACCACATTGTCTGCCCAGCTTACGATGTTGCAGGTGAACATCTACTCTATTTGTACTTGCAACTCCTCTAATTTTCTTCACTTCATTTAAATTTTTGTTGCCCCTCTTTTATTAATTTTTAGTGTGTACTTTGCAGAGAGATTCAACAGGGCTTACAAGTGAGAACAATGAGTTGAAGTTCCGTCTTCAGTCCATAGAGCAACAAGCCAAACTCAAAGATGGTATGTATGCATGTATCTTCTTTAACTATCTTAGTCTCTTAATGGTCAACTTGGTTTAAGTTTTGCTTGCCTTATAATTTGGTTTTATGATCGATGCCCTAGCTGTCAAGTGATATTGTGAGAGTGCTGGTAGTGTTATGGTTCATCCAATGGGACAAATCCTTAGCTTGATTTACACCGTCTTTCCGAAATTGAGTTTCCCCCTGCCAGGTGAATCTTATTGAGTTGTAGCTCTTTGTTCTTTCTTATTGAGCACACTTAATAAAGAATGGAAAGAGGCAGAACTGCAGAAGAACCGGACTGGCGGTGATGCAATTATTCTGTTGACGTAGTCTTATTATATCTAAAATTGTATGCAACTGATATGATGTTGCAACTCATTTGAACTGTTAAATAGTTTGAGCATCTTTATTACTTAATTCCAAAATAAGCATCCTACTTTCCAAAACTGGATATTACCAAAGTAGTGTTCCATTTACTGATCTAGAAAGTAAGTTGTGGTAGCTACTACCACTTAGTGGGATTAGCACATGGCGATCATGGAGGCATGTATTGGCAATGAAAACACTAACTTCTCAAATCCTTAATCCTCTCTAAAAGGTAAATGGGACCTCATTATATAAAGTATAATTAACTGATTGCCTTGGGTTCCTTGCTGGTTGAGTATAGTCAACTTATCATGTTCATATGTCAATATGATAGAGGATGAAAATTGTTTTCAGCTCCACCACCATTCGTACAAATAAGTTATTTCATGTAAGTGGAATCAAGCATTTCTTGGCCATTCTTGCTTCGGTAAATATTGGTAGGATATGACATGCATCTCTTTGCGACCAGTTTTGCCATGGGTTCACGATAATAAAGACCATATCAAAGACTTTTTGACTCCGCTATGTTGCCATTGTGATGAAGAACAGATGTATGCATATGAATTTGTACTGTCATGGTTATTTATTAAACAAGAGAACAATGTACTAGAAGAAGATTCACCCAGACTTTTAGGGACAATCTGAACAATCATAAGATAGCCTGAGTTGTGAACTTTTTCCCTAGGAACTTGTTGAATTTTTTTTCCAGCAGAAATACATAAACTAGTTTACAGTATTGTATCTACTTCCAATTTGTAATCATCCCAAATGATGCATCTGAAAGTATTTTGAGTATTGTTATGGTTTTGTGTAATGACTCCCTGTGATGGTGATTATGTTTTCTTTCTCGTGGCAGCTCTAAATGAGGCCCTGAGTGCTGAAGTCCGGCATTTGAAGGCTGTTATTGCAGAGTATGGTGGAGAAACTCATCTCTCCAACTGTATGGCTCAGCAACTTTCCATTAATCAACAGATTTATCAGGTGCAGAATCAGCGGTCCAACCAGCTCAACATCTACCAGTTGCAACAACAACATGATCACGATGCCCAGGTTGCTAAGCATGAATGAAGCCTATCCTTCCATGGCTCACGTCGATATGAAATATTAGAAGTGCCTGCCTCGCCTCAACTTGGAATAAAGTTGACATGGATCACTTATTATGATGTAATTAATATTTATTTCATGTAGGTTAATCATTCGTTGGTTCATTTGATCGGTATATTATGCTAAACAAGAACAAGCTTTTGTGTATACATACATGTCAGTTCTATATATAGTTACAGTTAGTGTCTTTGTTTTGGGGGTCGGCAAAATTTTCCATCTTGTGGATCCTTTCTACTTTGATTTACAAATTGGTGTGACCATTATACAAGCGAATTGAATGAAATTATGTCTCATTTTATCGGAGATAAAATCACTGTATAATATTATGGGGAATGGAATGGGTGGTATAATTAGTAATGATAAATGCGATTTTGAATTCGGATAATGCGGTCACTCAGATATGAGAACTTTTTTAAAAAAAACAAGAAGAAAATAAGTGGTAGTTAAGAAGGAGCCAAATCCAAAATGTATCACTCTCTCTCTCTCTCTCTCTCCTTAGTATTAATAGTCGCTATTATCGGAAAGCCAAACACAATCGCTTTTTCGCTTTTTATTCTTCCCATTTTGAATTAGGGTTCCTTTCCTTCTCTACATTCTCTCTATCTCCATCTCTTTCTCTCTCTCTCTCTCTGCACTAAAACCCTAATCCTCCGATCTACTCTACTAGCCGTTGCTCCCCCTTTTCCCGCCAATTTCACTACCCGTCGTCCCTCGCATCCCTCTATTTTGAATACTAGCCGTTACGTTCCATCCGCTTTCTCTTTTTGAAGTTTGAGCAGTTTTCGCCGGAGATGTCGGCGGCGGAAGCGGAAAATAAGGCTGAGGATGTGGAGAGTAAGGCGGAGAAGGGAGGTGAGCTTCTTTTCTGCGGCGCGACTAGTTGGGATTTGGTTGGGAGGCGCAGAGGCGCGCTTGAAGGCAACCTGGTTTCGCCCACTCGCCTCCGCCCTCTTGTCGGTATAGATATTCGCTTTGTTGCGTCTGGGAGCAGTAAGTTTCACTTTCTCCACTCTAATGTGCTACTTTTCTACTGTCACTTTTGTGCTTTTTTTGAGCATTTGATTTTATTGTTCTGAGGAAATCCTTGTTAATTTTTGAATGTAGCATCTTGTCATTGCGTGGCCTTGGATGTTGAAGGACGATGCTATACTTGGGGACGCAATGAGGTTTGATGAAATGTGTAGATTACGATTTAGTGCCAACCTTGTTTGAAACATTCATTTTTAGTTTGTCATCAATACTGGACCTTAACTGTGCAGAAGGGGCAACTGGGTCATGGAGATAAAATTCAGCGCGATAGGCCGACTGTTGTGTCTGAACTTTCAAAGTAAGTTCCTTTTTTGCAGGGGAACCGATTGTGCTTGTGGAAGTTAATTCTGCGTCTGTAATGTGACTAGATTGCTTGGCCATTTTTGAAATAGAAGGTTCTAGTAAATGCCCAAGTACCTGGAAAGTTATGATTTTTTTGTCATAGGAAAAAAATGAATGCTAGTAATTCTTTCTCCTTAAAATATGTATGACATCTCATATGGTCTGAAGAAGCTGGCTGTTCTCTTCATACTCCAGGTGGAGAATTCTTGGGTATTTGTTTCCTGGTTGTGAAAACAATGTCCTTGTGAAAATGTGCTCATGTATTTCTATCGTAAAGGGGATTGAAATCATACAAACATAATAAATAGGCGGAATCGATCAAAATTAGTTTAGTTACCAATTTTCATTCATATCCCTCCTTCTCACTGAACGTCGTGTTTCAAGTGTTGGAGGTGTTGGAGGTCTGCACACTGCAGCAGTTCATTTAATATTTTGAAATACTTGCTAAATATGGTTTTTGTTGATTCCATCAGGTTGCTGGTATTGCCTTGAATTGCTTATGTTTGTATTTTTTTGTATCTCTGTATACAAATAAGAATTAACAAAAATAATTTGTTGTCATGACTCATGATTTAAGACTTCACACATCTGAAGATAAATGGACAAGTATGTGAAATGTATCTTCTTCCCAGGTGAAGAAAATAAACAATTGAAGGTTGATATTTCAGAGCTATTAAGGTACTGAAACTGGACATATGGTGAAGAAAACATCAACGACTCTTGTAGTAGCTCACTAGCTCGCGATTTAGAGTTTCTTATACTCAGATGCAAGAGCAATTCCTTGAATATTGATTAATAATCAACTCACTAACAAACTGTGAATAGTTTATATTTGATATAAACAAATGACATTTTACTGGATAAATGCTATTATGGCAAAGACTTATGCTTTTAGGATGCTCCAAGTTTCACTTGATTCTGGCTCACTATCACATGAATATCAATTATTTGGATATGGTTTTAAACTTGTAATTTTGTTACATTTTGTGGTATCTTCTGATCCACTCATCTTTATATTATTTCTCTAATTTGTTCTGTAGATATAAAATTGTGAGAGCTGGGGCAGGGAGGAATCATACAGTGGTGGTTACTGAAGATGGGCGATCTCTATCATTTGGTTGGAACAAACACGGACAGCTGGGTTCGGGATCAGTAAAAAATGGTAAGTGTATGTGTTATGAATGAAAAAGCTTCATATTTAGAATTTGAAGGATAGACTTGTTAAGTTATTGCTAGAGTTTTTGAAATGTTTTTTGACTTTTTTACGTGATGAAGTCTTCCTTTCTTGTACATGTGACGGACTATGAGTAATTTTAGTGGCAATTTTTTCCAGAGTTCCATGCATGGCTGGCAATGAGAATCTGGTGGAAAGTTTGTTTCCGAGGCCACTTACAGTCATCTTTATTTCATTTTCATAGATTCTAAAGTTTGAGTTTCTTGGCATTAAGTTTGTTGTAGAGCTGTGTTTTTAAATATGTGGATTAATGGTGAATGAGATGTCAGATTTTGTGATATTTTAAAAATTCTGAATTGGTTAGTGATTTGAACTTGTCTGTTTTACTTAAGAGATTTGATTAACAACTTACCAGTAGTATTATCATTTAGAGTTTTCCTAATTGAAGCACATTATTGTCATTTGTTTGTATCTGCCAATTTTATGCTGTTGTATCTTTAGCTGTCAAAGATGGAATAAGTTGAGTTTTAATCACTTATATTTTTCAATGTTGTTTAATTCTCGTTAACTATTCCAGCGAAACTGCATGTGCGTGGGTACCGATGCTAACTATTTATTTATCACTCACACATTGCATCTTTGCTTACATTACGATGTGCAGAAGTTGAGTTATCTCCTGTTCGCTGCCTCGTATCGGATGTAACAAATATTGCCTGTGGAGCTGAATTTAGTACATGGTTGTCTTCTACTGAAGGAGCTTCTATATTGTATGGTTTGTAGATTTATTTGTTTGGTTTTAATTTTCATTTACCTGTTGCCCACATACATACTGTTCTGTTTTACCCAGATTATATGCTGATCTGCAAATTATTTCTTGGTCTCTAGAACTGCAGGTCTTCCACAATATGGTCAGCTTGGGCATGGAACAGATAATGAGGTACACAAAGGAACCCATTTCTTGTGCTTGCTGGACGTGGTCATTTGCATTACAAACATAATAATCATGGAAATAATTTCATATAGTTTTACTTGTTTTCATGGATGTATTAGTTTGAATTGGTGCATTATATACTTGAACGACCTTTCTTATAAACCAAATCGTGCAGCTTTACGTGTACATAACCAATACTTAGCAATATTCATGATGTGTTGATAGTCTAGGTGGTTGGATGTCCTCACTTACAAGCCATCCAGCTTTAGACAATCTAATTATTAGTGGGTAGGACTGAGTGTTTATGTGACCAGTTAGTTTAAAGAGGTAAGGTTTAAAGTGGGTATTCTGTACTTACACGATTCTCTTCTTAAAATGTTTTAGATGTGTGTATATTTAGCTGCCTGTGTGAAACTGTTCTAAGGTCTGAGGTCAAGTGATGCTCCTCAGTTGCCAACCTCTCTTTCATAGTCCCATCCTCAGTGCCATTACTGTAACTGTAAATTACAATTATGAAACTACAACTACCATACATTTTGGTACATGGGATTCTTTTTGAAGCTATAGAGAGCAGTGAGACGTGCAAGATATGTGATAAATGTAAAACAGTCTAAGGTCATATGTACTAGTCTATTGTACATGACCTAAAGTTATGCTGGGTGGTCTTGCTGCAACTTAATATTTTTGTGTTCGATGTAAGACGTGTGCGTGTACACACACTTGTTTTACATATGAATAATATGCTTGCAGTATAATACCAAAGATAGTTCAGTGAGGCTTGCTTATGAACCTCAACCTCGGCCTAAAGCAATAGCATCTCTTGCTACTGTAACTATTGTCAAAGTTGCATGTGGAGCAAACCATACAGGTATTTATTTGCAAATGCTGCACCTACTTTGTTCTCTTTAACTTGGGATTTTTGTTCATTTGATTTTTTGTTCATTTGGTATCCAGTGGCTGTGGATTCGAATGGATTTGTTTATACGTAAGTATTATGCAGATTTAGTTTGAAGTGGTTTCATTTTTCTTTTTGATCTGTATGATCTAACTAGTTGTGATTGATTTCAGTTGGGGATATGGCGGTTATGGAAGGTTAGTGATTTCTATAATTGGCTTGCTAGTCACACTATTGAAGAATTTCTAAACCATCAAGATATTGTGCTTATTTGTAAAAATAAGTTTTCACTTGCCACCAGTCCTCTTTTAGCCGTGTCATGTATGTGATTGTTTGGGTGCTGCTGAATTTTAGGCTTGGCCACAGGGAGCAGAAGGACGAGTGGGACCCTCGTCGTATTGATGTTTTCCAGAGGAACAATGTTCTACCTCCTGATGCCATCATTTCAGCTGGTTCTTCTAACTCTGCTTGTACTGCAGGTAGTATATCCTGCTTGTAACTTGTCTTGTGATTTATGACATTGCCACATGCATTTCCATGTTCTTTTTAGGACTAAAATTGCTTAATAATGAGGCAGTAGAGATGAACTAAACTATAATAATGTCTCTGCTCCAATGCTGGAAGATGATACAGTATGTTGTGCTCTTGTGAAATTTAAGAAAGGGGCATTTTTACAAGTAGTTTATGAGGACTTGATGATTACTTTATTTATTTGACCTTTTGATTGTATATATTGGTACACTATTGAGTGAATGAGCACCTAACGAAATGCATAACGATGAAATGCCAGGATGTCACTTATAAGTGTAACATACATGCTTTGGTGACCTATCTCAGTGTTATTCTTTCTTGCACTGCAAACTATTCCCTCTGCACCCAAATAAGTGCCCATTTTGTCTTTTAAGAAGTTATGTATAAAACATCAACAATATCCCTTATATAAGTGAGGTACAACACTTAGTGGAGGAAATCATGGGATTCATTAAGGCATTGGAGAGTGGAGCACTGACTCCACTAATCCTTAACTTTTGGAAAGTCACGAAACACCTAGTGGAAATCAGAGCGACACGAGCCAGGCAGATATAGAGTGACATATTGATTAAATGTGAGATTGAGGGCGCACTATGAGTGGTGATATGGCCTTGTGTTTCGGGTTTGAGTTAACATTTCTAATATACCATGAGATCACCCTCATAGTGAGGATCGCGAGACCGAGAATCCATTTCCTTATGCGAGATTATATTGTCAGAGAGCGAGGTAAGATGTGCTATAATGTCTTCTTCCGAATCTTTGTCTTTAAAACCCAATGATTTGCAGTACTCCCATGTCTTTTTTGCTTGCCTTCGTGATTCTTTACTAATGTGAAAGGTGGAGGTTGATATGGGAGGGTGGGGTACCAAGAGATTTTGGCAACTGGAGACTCGGGCCACAGACTGATTGCGATTCAAATAGTCCTTTCGTTCCCATGCAGTGAAGGGAGTGGCCCGATCTATGCTGGGCTTTGCTGCTGCAGTACGATGAATGTTGAGGATGCAGACGTCTCCCAGAGGCCGGGTCTACCTCAGACAAACGTTCGGATGATAATCAATATGTCATTCTATATCCACCTGGCTCATGTCGCTCTGATTTTCAACGGGATTTATCCTTTTGATCAAATTCCTCAATTTTGTCTATCACCGTTTCTAATTCATCCATGTCTGGCTGCTTGGAGCTGAAATCCTCTTTTTTGTGATCTGGCCTCTTATTATTCTCTGGGCTCTAGTTCTTTTTGTATAGAATTAAGGGGCAAGGTTTATGTTGTTTCGGGCTTTGCTCTCTTTTCTTTTTTTGTATATTGTTTTAAGTTTTTTCAATTTAATAAAAACTTTTATTGCTGATCAAAAAAGAAGACACTAAGTTCGGGACACAGATATGAGCTTGGTTAAAGCACCTTCTTTATCACAGAGAATTAATTGTAATCTGAGGACAGGAAGCATTTTTATCTACTAAATACATGCTTTCTTAGTTGAAATCATGGTAAGTGGTGACTTTATTTAATTATCATTTTTGAACTCAACAGGTGGTGGACAGTTATACATGTGGGGTAAAATAAAGAACACTGGCGATGACTGGATGTATCCTAAACCCCTCATGGATTTAAGGTTTTTCCCATTCCTAAGATATATGCCACTTTCAACCCTTGTATGTTTGAATTTGATTACTTTTCTTTTGTCTGATTTCCTTCTTACTCTCATCGTCTTTGCCTTACAGTGGCTGGAATCTACGTTGCATGGATTCAGGCAATATGCACCATTTTGTTGGTGCTGACAACTCATGCATTAGTTGGGGCCATGCTCAGTATGGAGAGCTTGGATATGGTCCTACTGGGCAAAAGTATGTGGTTTTCCCTTTTCTTTTTAGAGCTTACATGTATTTACCCTTAATCACCCTCCCCGTTTTTCACTCCTTAGATCATCTGCGGTACCTAAAAAGGTAGAGCTTCTTGAAGGCATGCATGTTATCAGGTGGGTATTTATATTCAAACTGATTCACTTATTTTCCCACTGGTAATGCTTTTATTTTACCAAAGGGTTGTAACGATGTCTGTTTTGTCCTACTAGTGTTGCATGCGGTATTTGCCACTCAATGGTTGTAGTTGATCGAACAGGTGTCAGTGACCGGCTGGAACAGGTATGTTATTCCTGCAAAGTTTTTCCTTTTTACTGGAAGTGAAGTGCCTGTCTCTGGTGTAACATTGTACGCTCTT
>JAYMTQ010001889.1:0-12477 GCA_036897385.1 Geranium incanum
ATAATGTTTATATTATATTTAACAATTAATAATACCATACCTTCATCACCGCCGTTGTGATCGCTAGGACTACCATGTCTTTATCACCCCGCGTCACTATGTGAGCCACTATTCGAAATTCACCAGTTTGAAGCGGAAGAGGAGGGTAAAATAATATTTTCATAAGTTTTTAATTTATTATTTAAAAACATTAACGTGTCTTTAAGCCATAAGTTTAATTTGTTATTCAACTAACGATAAATGTTCATTTCATATTCATCAATAATTGTATGATTTATCCATGTTTGTTTGACTAACCGATTAAACACTTATGTTAAGCAAGGCAGCAATATCGGTTGCAATTTTACTAAAAAGTTGGTTTTGTGCCCACTATTCACTATTGATAGAAACTTTAACAATGATATAAATACAGATATTTTTGCTATTTACTTTAATGTAAATAATAAATGTTACCAATGAGAAGTCTGTGATGTATTGTACGTGTGCTCCTCCACTTTGAAGAGGTCTCAAATCCATGATGTGTGATTAATGGTACGGGTTGAATATTATCTATTATATAATATTGTTTCATTCTGATAATATATCTTACCCTTATTTTGTTTTAGAATTTCACCTCTAATTTTAATAATTTCAAAAAATTAAATTTTGACAGTGTATCTAATTTTAATCTATTTCAACACTAGTTGAGGCAATTATATGTTTTATTTTGAACTCAAAAGAGTACGAGACAAAGACTATCAAAATTATAGCAAATATGTATTGTTATTTGTGTGAAAAAAGATAAAATACTATAAACTTAACCGATCTATTAAAATAGAAGAAAAAATCACTAAATTTGTTTTGTTGTTATTTTTACGGATCAGACAATTAAGATTTGACATAATAATTGAATTGATCCAACTTTTTTTTTTGTTGGGGATTGAGTTTGAGAGGTCAATTTAGTCCAAAACTTAAAAGATACACCTCTCCATCATGATCATTTGGTCACCCTCAACCGGAGTATTTTTATTTTGGCACAATCCATGTTAGGTGTGAAAACAAAAGGAGAGAGTGAGTAGTGGCATAAACATAGAGACAAAACACAAGCTTTTGTCAAACACAAAAAAACTGTCCCCTCTCCCGTAATTACCCCCGAAACCAAAGCCCATTCTCGTCTTTTCACCAACATTCTCTCCCTCTATATACTCTTCACCCTCTCATCTCCTCTCACCTGACCAAGAATCAGACCCTCGACCCGACCCGAAACGTCCATGGGTTTTCCGGCGGGCTACACGGAGCTCATCGTCCCGAAGCTCCTCCTCCACGCGCTCTCCGTCCTCGGCCTCCTCAGGAACCTCGTCTCCGGGGCGTTCCGGCTCGCGGGCCTCTCCGACTTCCTCGAGCCGGACATCTCCTGGTCGGAGTCGGACCGCCCTGGTCCGGCCGGGGAGTTCCGGTCCGTCTCGGCCCTCCTCATCCGGGAGATCCTCCCGGTGGTGAGGTTCTCGGAGCTGGTGGACCCGCCGGAGAGCTGCGCCGTGTGCCTCCACGAGTTCGGGGGCGACGACGAGATCAGGCGGCTGGCGAACTGCCGCCACGTGTTCCACCGGGGCTGCCTGGACCGTTGGATGGGCTACGACCAGAAGACGTGCCCGCTGTGCCGGACCCCGCTCGTCCCCGACGACGCGCAGGACCAGTTCAACGAGCGGCTCTGGGCCGCCTCCGGGATCATGGAGTTTTACGGCGACTACTCTCAGGTTTCTGGTTTATAAAATTGAGAATGAAGACAAAATTGTTTTTTTTAATTTTTTAGTTTCTGGTTTGATGAATTGTGTAAATACACGGAAATGAAGATTTTTGTATAGCCGATTTTTCTGGATTCATGAAAATTCTGGATTTTCTTGTGGTTGTAGACAGAAATACCAATTTTCTGGGAAATTTCAGGAACAATTACAAGAGAGCGCACAAATTATATTACAATACAATTCTGGTTTGGGAGGTTTCAGGATTAAAACCTTAAAATTCTGAAATGGTGGTGTCCGGGATTTCAGGAATCTTTGTTCAATACTGAGAAATGATTGTGTTTTCTGGGAATCTGAGTCCTGGGTTCAAGGCAGTGAAGCCATGTGGTCAAATAAGCTTTTTTCAGCTTTTTATTTTGAATTCTTAAGCTCTCTGTGACTCATATGTATCGTACCAGTATGTTTCTCTTTTCTTCTTTTGGACTACTCAAGAGTAATGTCCTTGCCAAATTTTAATGTTGATGATGATGAAATTACCCGTACTTTTTAAGTAGAAACCGAAAAGAGAACGTATTGGTACTTAATCAAAGTTTGATTGACTAATTTGGTATATCCACCACTTAAACTTAGTTTTAGTTAGGGAGGAAAGCGAAAGACATTTCTAACGAGCTACACGAATTCATTTCTTCATATGATTTCAGGTTATTATAATAAAGTTCGAGCTGAATTCGAGTTTAACGTTGTGCTTGTTCAATAAAAAAAATTGAGTTTGAGTTTCACTTTTTAAGGGTTAGATTAGCTTGTGAACCAACTCATTCAGTATTTAATTGATCGTATATTTTTATCAATATACTTTTCAGCTTGTGATAAATATTTATATAAAAAACTACGTGAATCAAGCTGAGTCAATCTAGAGCTAGCTCGTTCATTTTGTAATAAATTATATATTTATCATTTATTTAAATATCAATTTTTTAAAAACATATGCAGTGAAAATTAAACTAATCGAGTCGAACTATGCAGTGAAAATTAAACTAATCGAGTCGAGCTCAAGCACAATCTCATATTAGCCCAAACCAAGTTTGGACCAAATATATTTTTACAAGCAGAGCTATGACAAATTGAGACTTTACACCACTAATTCGAGTGAAATAAATATTCAAATCCCAAGGAAAATCCGTCTGTTTTCTAATTTTAGTGTGTATAATGTTAGCTTTAGATAACTAATAAGTAACATTTCGAGCCGGACACATCCACAACATATATAACAAACATTCCAAACTTGTCTCTCCTATGATTTGGCTGGCGGCTTTCGGGAATTATATAATTAGACATTATTATAATATTCTCCCGGTAGCTATTAATTTGTTATAATACTAATTACGAACCTTTTTTCTACAAAATCAATTTAAAAGGGCAGTTTTAGACCAGAATATTATTGATCAGACCCAGCTAGCTATTATACTCTAGGAAGCTTCATGTGTAGACTCGCTCAAGTTGCACGAGCTGGACGACTAGTTTAATATCTTTTCTGCTTTGACAAAAATGAGTAAGCGAGAATAAAAAAAGGACTGGAAATTTTGGCTGGTTTCGGACAGTGAAAGGGTCAAATGAAACATCCTCAAAGAATGATTGTTTTATAAGGTAACCATACCTGTCAAGAAATCTGAGGATGCGCATTGACGTTGCGGGTTCGTAGACAGAATCAAGACTATGCTCCTTCCTGGCGCATTGCCTATCTGCACAGGATCTATATTTTATTTGAGATGATGACAAAGTGAAGCAACACGAAGCAGTCAAGGAAGTTAAGGGAATGAATCTGGATAAGAACCTACCTTCCCTTTGAATCCATGTGGCTGTGTCATCAAGAGAACCACAGAGAAAGGATTGAGGCAGAGCTTACACGAAGAAACAAAATCAAATGAAATTGAGATCATGAGATGGTATATGGATTGATTATATGTATGTGAAAATAAAATACTCGTTGGGTAGAACCAGTGCTTAATAAGGAGGAGCTCACTTAATGTGGAATCCTGCCCATCGTTGGCCCTTTGGCAATTCTGGCTTAATCCGCTCATAATCACAGGATTTTAATATCCCACCTGACTCGATCTTGACTCTTGAGGGTTGGGATCCACTGACATGTTGCTGTTGCCCCAATAAGATTTGTGCAAATTTGGCCCTTTGATATCACTGGTTGAAAAGAACTGGACCTTAACATAGAAGCACACCACAAGAAATTTCATATACACATTAAATCTCATTTTTGACCCGAAAGGCTAACCTATCAAATCTTGGGTCTAATGTAAATATAAACTCTCCTCATACCCATATTTATTATAATTTCACGTCATGTTTGTCTGCTTTGTTCTCGTGCTGCTACAAATAACTCCAAGATATTAGTTAGCAAACCAATTTTCGTTACCGTGAAGTAACATAAATTTCCTTTGAATGTATTCTGTTTTTTCTATCAGCAATACCTTTGAATGTATTCTGTAGTTTGATTAACATAAAAAAATTACAAGCTTGAAATCAATATAATGTTATTGAATGTAAGGAAACGAAGGGAGAGAAAAGGAAAAGTAAGGTCTAACATAGAATACACCATACCAGACAAACAAGACAGCAATGGAATAGCCA
Organism: Geranium incanum; assembly: GCA_036897385.1. Classification (NCBI taxonomy): domain Eukaryota; kingdom Viridiplantae; phylum Streptophyta; class Magnoliopsida; order Geraniales; family Geraniaceae; genus Geranium; species Geranium incanum. Next base: position 4,362 of record JAYMTQ010001889.1, read on the forward strand.
AGTCACTTCCAACAAACATGAAACTATGGAAAAGAAAAGCAACACGCTATTTGTTGCAGACATAACATGAAACTCTGGATATCAAGAGACAACATGCTTCAACAGGTATAAAGGAAGGAGTGTGTTTGTGTGCAAATATTTATGAAGAGGAGAGAGGGTGCAGTTATGCAATTATAGAATTGTGCTGTTCGAAATTTCGAGTATTGAAAATTCATCTTGCAGCATAAAGCTAGTTGAGACCACTGAATTTCCAAATCAGAACATTCAATACTATATAAGACAGGCATGATTCAGTCCATAGTTTGGATTTTCATTCAGACTCTACAGGCAAATTAAACAGGTCTAAAGTAAACAAGAACGCTTCGAAATACCAATGGAAACAAGAATGATAATTCGGACTTTAATTGGACTGAATGATCAAGATACCCTAATAGTTAATCTTACTTAAGTACACTATTCATACCAATTGTGAATTTCTCAACTAAGATTCAACTCAAGCAGCATATATTCAATGGCATGCTTCAAGCTGTAAGAATCTATTGGCATCACATCATAGATATAATTATCATTTAGTAACTTTCAACCCAACACTTATTGAATATGCCCCTAATAAAGTTCAAGCCTCTCACTATTATGTATAAGAACAAAACAGAAACAAACAGAAACCGTTTACTTGTACAATCAAGCACATAAAATTGGCTGATGACAAATTTTCCAATACTGCTTATGCATTCATATGAAATAGACAGTATCGAGCAGATTCATAGACTTGATCTTGTAAATTTTTATTTCCGTCTTCCGACCTTATGATCATCTTGAACATAGGTGACATAGATAGAATCCAACTCTTCAGTTAATCAAAATAACATCCAAAATGCCATGAATGTAACAGAAATTGCTACAAAAATATAAATTAGAGAAACAAAACTCCCTAATAACACAAACCTTTTGAACATTTCAATGTACTGAAAAAACAGCACATATCATCCAATTCTTAACAAGATCATAAGCATTTTCAGAGTCAACCTCAAGTATAGCTCAGTACCAATCCAATCAAGTTCTACAAAATCACACTAATTGACGGGAAATTTAACTGATAACACACCACGAACCAGAAGCAAAATCGCAGCACTGAACGAAATCGGAACCGAATACCTGATTCAAGACACTGAAAACCAGATCTGAAACACTCACCACCAAAATTGCGAAGAATCAACCTGTGAACACACAAACACCGCAAAAACAGGCGATCAGAGACGATACACATACACACACATGCATATACAGAGCGAGCGAGAGAGAGAGATTGAGATTTACAAGGAGTATAGGCCTGAACGGTGGTCCTGAGATCGGCGCGCCAAAATTTGCGATAGATCTGGTTGACTCCGTACACATCTCAGGCTCTGGCGTTGGAGACGAAGATTCTGAAAATTCTCAGTGGCAATTTATGTACAAGAGACTTGAAAAAGAAAGGTAATAGTATTTGCTTTGCGCGGGAATTTCAAAAAAATTCCATTTCCTGATTTGGGCTTTACAGAAGCAAGGTTAAAATTGAAAATAACTTTTGCATACTATGGGTGTTTGTAAGACAAAATAATACTTGCGTGGTAAAAATTACGAATATGAATAGTATCGGGGAAGTTATGTAATGGAAAAGAATGTGCTGGTAGAATCCATAAATATGTAAAAGCATCGGGGAGGATTTTAACCTCTATCCGTAAAAAAATATATATTAAACTATCCTATAAAAGATTACGAGCATTTATTTTGGAGTGGGAGTTGACTCTAAACCAAAATTCAGCGGAATTGTTTCTGAAAAATTGAAAATATTAAGGAATGATTTAGTTTTGATTTTAAATTTTAAAATAATCATTCAATTACGATCTAGATATGATTCATACAAATCAAATTATGATTTAAATAAAAAAAATTGAACTTACGATTAATTAAAGCATATGGTTCGGATTTTGTTATTATTCTTAATATTTGCAAACATAAAGTTTTGGTGCATAATGAAACCAAATCGAGTCAAGCTGATATCGAGCTAGCTTGTTTAGTATTTAATGAATTGTATATGTTATTTTATTTTTTTAATGTATGTTTGTATTGAAAATTAAACAAACCGAATCGAGCTGAACTCGTACTTGCCCATTTTATTCGATCCGAACTCGAAACTTGTTGTATAAACTTGTTCGAACCCGAACCAAACACTTTGTTCAAGAGTCGACCCGAATCCTGTCAAACAGACGCTCGATTCAGCTCGTTTATTGCATGATAATGACACTTTGTTACACCTAACTATGACAAAATGACAGTCTCATATCCTAACTAATGTTATCTTTTTTTTAGTATCTTGACAATTTTTGTGTGACAACTCAACTTTAAAATGCCTAAACTACTCCCTGGTTGAACCAGTTCAATTTGAGTAGTCTCTAATTCAACCAGGTCAATTGAACCGCTTTAAATTAAAATTCATAAGTGAACCGGTTCAAATCTCTCATCTTCGGTTCAATTAGATGGCGGTCGGACCGTCTATTATTTTCAATTGGACCAGATTCAGTTCTGATTTCTTAATGCAGAAGTATTTTAGTCATTTTACCGTACAAAAGAATTGTAAAAAATTGGACGGCCCATTATCTGCCCAAAAAGCGACCGTCCGGGCCAAACTCGGGCCCAGGTCCACCAACAAAAAATCCAAAGGCTGGCGGCTAATGTGGTTTACCTACGCCATGCACAAAAATATTTCCATTTGAAAAAAAGGAAAAATAAAAAGGTAGTGTTTATTTCAACGAAAGTCATTCGATAGAGCACGAAAACACATAGAGGCTCAGAAGCGGCTTTTTTCTCTCTAAGCTATATCTTCCCACCGCGAAAAGCCCAAAACCTCCTCCTCCGAATCGCTCCACTCTCTGCGAATTCTCCGATCCAATCTCCAGGTAAAGCACGAATCTGCACTCGCTCTCTGCTCTCGTTTCAATTCAGCTCGATTATCGACTGTGCTCGAAACTCGCTCCGCTTCGAAGCTCGAATTGCTTGTTCCACTTCACTTTTCTGTGATTTTGATTTTGATTTTGGTTTTGGTTGTAAAATTCTGTGGTTTTTGTTTCGTTTTTGATGGTTTGATGTGGCTCTGCTTGCTCTTTCTGTGTCTAGGAAGGCCGATTCTTGTCGTGTGGCTGTTTGGATACGGATTTGGGATCTTTGTTTTGGTTTTGATTGTTGTTGAGTTAGGGTTTCGGAGGCGTCTGTTTTGTTTGTTGATGTTTGTTACTGAATTGCTCTTGTGCTTGACTTCTGAGGTTACTGAAGCTTGGTGCAGATTAAGGCTGTTGATTATGATTAGCTAGAGATAATCGTCCTATGTATTTGATTTGTACAGGTAAGGAAAAAACTGAGAGGTTTTATCAATTTGATATGAGCACTTAGGCTTAGGCATTGGTAAAGTGAATTGTTATGGAAAGCGAAGCTAAACTCGATGTGTGGTGATAAGATGATGTGTAGAATGTGCAAGGCTGTGTGGTCGGTGGTAAAGTAAAGTAACCTAGGATGGTAGATGGCAAATTGGAGAATTGATTCTTTTCCGTTATCAGAAACTTGCCTTAAATTGTAGCTACATTATTTTTGTAGATCCGGGACCTCATGCAACTCCTAGACCATTCATTTCTATAGTTTTTTGTCTGTATTTGATGTTTGTTATTAATGACGGATGGTTTATCACTTTGGGGTGTTTTGTTTTGACCTTTGAAACTAAGCAATAATTTGTGGATTTTGTTTGTTTATGATTCGGTGTGTTATTGGCTTATTGCAATTTTTGCTTGTATCCGATGTGTGTCCATACTATGCTAGCCTCGAGTGTATAACGGAGCTCATCTTTCATGACTTAGGGTTTTGTCTCATGCCGCTGAAAGGGATTTGAATCACCGAGTGGAGATAGGTCAAAGAAAATGGGTGTTTGCTGCAGTTCTTCTAAAGGAGCTGAAGTAAATAGTGTGCCAGCATACTATTACGTATGTGTTATCTTATCCCTCACATAACTCTTCTTGTTTCGGTTTCAATATAATCTTTATAGTGCATACATACTATATGCACAGTATGTTGCATTCTTCATGCTGTGAATTGGGTACAATATTTAGGAAACCGTTATCTTTTTGTTCAATCAGCTTATCAGGAAATTTGATTCCGGAGAAAACAGTCGGCCTCTCTGATTTTCTTCCCCTTATAGGGATTGCAGCTTGTTACTAAATTTGACTTTAGAAAATAGTCAGTATTTTGTTGATGGACCAAGTCCTTCATCTATCTGTCTCGGCTGCATGATCATAGTCCTCGTCATAATGACAGTGTTATAACATATCGTGTCTCGGTTTTGATACCAATATCAAAATCCTTTCTTCTTTTTTGCAGTACCCTAGAGCAGCAGGAGAGCGCCTTCCCGTCTCACCTCATCATGGCGCAACCTCTGCACTCTGCACAGGACTCCTGGTTGATACAAATTTGGATACATCAACCCCCGACACTTACAGGCCACCTCCCACGCCTTTACCCTATGATGTCGTATTAGGTTACCCTCAAACCGCTCCGGGTATTCAAGAAATCGGCATCAATAAGAGTGGTGCAGGAGTACAGACAACCAATTCCGATTCTATTCAAGAAACAGCTGGTGACACCGCCCAAGAAGCTTCAGCCAAGTGTGAAGACGTAAAGGAAACAAACAACAAACTGCAAACTGATGTCGAGCTTGGACATGTGAAGGAATGCGAACTTGAGATCTCAAAATCAGATAAACCTGTTGTTTCAGCTGCAGACGAGGAGGATTCTTGCCCTACCTGCCTAGAAGGTAATAACCCTTTAAAACATATGGTTGTTTGTCATAGTTTCTGCAACTTGTCTTAACATTAGCTGCACTATACTCTATCCTTTTACGACAATCTCTATCATGGAAAATTGTATTGACCCTTTTCTCTTCCAAAACTGTAGAGTATGATCCAGAGAATCCAAAAATCATGACGCAATGCGAGCATCACTTTCACCTTTCGTGCATTCTCGAGTGGTTGGAAAGAAACGATGCCTGCCCTGTATGCGATAAGGTTTGACATGCATATAAATTATCTGTTCTTTCTTTGAATTAATACCTCAGCTGTTCATTTATATGGTAATGAAATGCTTATGCCCTTCTGTTACAGGAAATGATTATCAGCCATCCTAGTCCTACTGCTTAGTGACATCAACTACAGCTATGTTAGATGTCCGAACGAAACAGAGGCTATAGATACACGGTCTTTTTTTTTTCTTTTTTTGGGTAATCACCATTTTGGGACAACCATAGATCAACTTGTAGTTCGATTTTGTTCCCGAGACTTTCTGTTCCTTGAAGACGGAGAGATGGGATGCCCCCAGTTTTTGTACACGCAGTTGCAAAACACCCATGTTTCATGAATCTGGTTCTGAGAATATTTTTGCCAAAAATGAAACATGATGAAGGTAATTTCTCTTGTGAATTTGACTCTTCTTATACTGAACTCCTAGTGTTATTGCTTCATCTCTAAGAAACTCCACAATTTTGGGTCTCAAAAGAAAAAAAGGGACAGGGACAAAACAAAGGTGAGTGGTTTTGCCTTTTTGGGTTATTGGCAAATGACACTCTCTACATGAAGTTTGAGTCACCATGAATATAATAGTACATGAAGTGAGTCATCATGTCATGAAAATAATTATGTTGTGATTTGAAGTTTCAGTCCGTGTCATGAAGATTTAAGGGCTTATATTAGTGCATTTAGATAGTGATGCAAAATTCTCTGAATCTGATTGAAATTCAATAGCATTGAAGTGACAGGGTGTCGAGAACTCGTTGAGATGTCATTTTATATAGAGGAAAAGTCTTCCAAACCCATCGGGCAGGGGACTCGAACACTATACCCGTCATGTTATCATCCTCGAACTGTCGATCAATTATATATTTTAAAATTAGGAAACATATCTTACGGTAGGATTGCTAAAAAATTCATTAACTGCTGTGAAAGTTCAGTTTTTGTTATAGTTATAATCGATATCAGATCAGTTCGGTTTGGGTGCGTATAAGTGAATTGGCGGAAAATCAAATCGAACTAAAAATTACTCGGTTTTGACATTTTCAATTATTTGACCTAAATATATTATGCTTACAAAAAATTCAAAAGAGACTCACAAACGAAAAAGTCCATGAAAAACAATTCAACTAAAATCGACCGAATTGAACACGGGTCATTCATAATCAAACCGTTTTCCATTGCTTCGATTCTTATTTTCATTTTCCAGGAACTAAGTTGAGCTTGGCTCAGTGGTGACCTTGCTCCCTCTCTACCGTATTCCACTGCTTCGATTCTGATTTTCATTTTTCTGGAACTAAGTTGAGCTTGGCCCAGTGGTGACCTGGTGACCTTGCTCCCTCTCTAACCTATGACAAGGGTTCGAGGCTCGACATGGTATATGAGGTTGGTAATTAAAAGGGCATTTACTGCTTATTAAGAAAAAAAAAGAACTGAATATACACTCTTACCTAACATTCTGTATGGGCAAATACAAATAAAGAATATTCAGCCTGTATAGCTTAGTGATCGAGCGTCAGTCTTGTAAACTGAAGGTCTGTAGTTTGATCCTGCCTGTGGGCACCATTTTAATATTTTTATTTTTGCCCATATAAGCTAACATACAGTCACATACCATCCATCATTTTTGGTATATTGTCTCTGTTCCATAAATTCAAAAAATAATAATATTTTGCTTCTGATTTACAAATATGCTAGTGGCATGCCACTGCTATTGATTGATACCAATAAAATGAATGAACAAATAAAAAAAAAATGCATATACAAGAACAAGCTCTCTGCTCAAACTCCAGAATCTGCACATTGCTTGCTCCTCAAGTTTATTCATGTGGATGATACAAAATTCTCCCATCTCAGACCACTGATCCTATCAAATTAATAATCAAAATAAATCACCATAAATCATTCAGTAACTAATATTTATAAATAACACTGAAAAATAAAAATATTACAATAATCACCTGATTTTCTCTTCTTTTTCCCATCTGATAGATAATATACAAATTCCAGCACTGACTGATTCAACAATCTAAAAGCATAACGATTCATCAAACTACAATCCAATATCAGATATGCCACAAAAATCCCCAGAAATCAAAGGTTAGAGGCCAAAAAATACCTCAAACAGTTCGATTTTCGAATTCTTCAGCCGAAGACCATACAGTCAGTTCAAAAATCCGAGGACTCGCACGCAAGCGATTTCCATGAAAATCGCGGTTTGGCCATACTATAGAAAATAAGGTGAAGTAACATTATGATAAACAGTAAAATATTGTATGCAACAGGTTTATTTGACGACTTTGTATAATAATTCTAAAGAGCGAGAAAAAATTTGCTTACGGGAAATGGAGGTTCTCCTACGGCGAAGCTTGGATTTGAACGTGCTCGAGGAGTCTGGTGAGCTTGCTCAGGGTTTCGCGAGCAGATATGGTGTCCGGATGATCCTCGCCGCAGACTGAGTTTCTGATGAAAATCGCCTTCCTGATAAAATCGTCGGCTATATCGAACTGGCCTCCTCTTAGCGTCAGCTTGGCTCGAGTTTCGAGTACTAAGGCTCGAGTCAGCGCCAGCTCCTGCCAGAGGAAAGGGTTGAGCTGAGCCTTCGTCTGGATCGGCCTCCAGCACGATTTGTCCAGCCATTTCTCGACTGGAGTGACAAATGCTTGATCGGCCGCTTCTAGAGCGTTGGTGCACAGGCGGAGGAGCTCTAGGGCAGCGGTGCACCGGGAGAATCTGATGAACGTCCGGATCGCCAAGGGCAAGACGAGGTCTTTGATGAATTGAAGTAGTTCCAACACTTTCAGGTCGACGGGGACCGAGTCGCTGCCAAACCCGAATAATAAGAAGCACACCGACCAGACATGCTTGGGGTGGTCAGTTACGGACCCACGGGCGATGATGGCCCGCACCGTCGCGTTCGGAACCCCGGAAACCGCTCTCTTCCGAGAGTACAGCCTCACGAGATTGCTGAAACTGACGTATCCTTGTTTCGTGCAGGATCTCGCCACGTTGAACCTCAGCAGCATCGAAACCGC
>JAYMTQ010001890.1:0-12474 GCA_036897385.1 Geranium incanum
TGGGAAAAGAAAATCCAAGTGTTCAAGAGTTTTGGCTTCTCTCAACAACAGGTTTTCTGTATTGTCAGGAGATATCCCAATTGCTTGTCTCGTTCCGAGGAGACACTGAGGACTAAACTGGATTTTTATTTGGCTACCGTCAAGTTGAAGTTGGATGATGTAACATCGTACCCGAATATGCTTTCGTTTGCTATTGAAACAAGGTCTCGCCCGAGGCATAATGTCTTGAAGCTTCTGCTGTCAAAGAAGCTGCTTAAGGGGGATGCCAAACTTGCACAAATCTTCACCATGAGTGAGGACAAGTTCTTGAACAAGTACATTATCGCTCATTTGCTACAAATCCCAACTTTGTTGCAGATGTACAACAATGACAAACTTGCAAAGAAGATTGTCACTTCATCGCAAACAAGTATCTAACTTCTGTTATGTTTTTCCTTTACTTTCATAATTATTATGTGGTCTTTGTTCATCTTTTCTGGTTGAGACTGAGAGTTATTACTGTGATACAATATTAGCTTGCCCATGTTAAACTCTTTCAACAAATTGCTAGGTACCTTCCATAAACCAGTTGTGTTGAACTCCATGATACGAACTCGACTGTTTATCTACAGATTGTTATGTTTTTTCTACATTTCGACACTAGAAAAGTCTTACAGTCCATTTTGAGTTTTTTATCCTCTATTTTGGAACGAGTGGGAGTATCTAAGTAGCTCATGTTGACAATTTGTGAATTTGTTGCTAATTTGTTAACTAAATAGGATTCAGAACAGTTCAAGAGATGGAAGATATTCATCTTAGATAATTACTGGAACCGCAAAAAATGGCTGCTGGCCTATGTTAGCCTGCTTATTTGTGTCTGCTTCCTCTATTATTAGATTATTGGGCTGTCACCTATATCATTATTGGATCAAAAGAATCACATATTTCAATTCTCGGAGGAATAATAGGTACTATTTGATCTCTTTCAGATTATTTGTGTAATGTATAATCTGATGTTTGTATGTATGAAGTTGATTCACGAAATAAAGTTGTGATATACCGAACAGAAAAGCTGTTAATGACTTACAAAATAAAGTTGTAATTCATCTTTTTACTTCCCATGAGCATCTCTTCGTGTTTATTAACGTTATCTATGTTCAAAATGTTGTGAAATAACTAAAATATATTGTTCAACAATCAACTTTGACATTTTGACCAACAACTTTGACACTTTGACAGTTGAACTAAGTTGTAAGAATTTCACTTTAATATACATGAGGTAATAAGTTTGAATCTTGATATAAGTAATTGATTTTGATTTGTTTGAATCTTGATATAAGTAATTGATTTTGATTTGATTGTACAGTTAGTTAAGTTTGAATCTTGATGTAAGTAATTGATTTCGATTTGTTGTATAGTTGGTTAATTTTGACTAAGATTGATTAGGTGAGTGTCACATGACAACAACCATCTTCAACCTCAATGATAAGAAACTGATAATCACATAACAGCAATTAACTGGAAAAAAGGGTAGAATTGTATTGAAATGATAAGAAAATCTTAAATAGAGGTAGAAATCATAGATGAGCCAAAACCTCATAGAGGCCAAATTGACAATTGATCATCGACAAAAACCCTACAACGAAATAGCTACGATTATATATGACAAAGACAACTCCCATCCTCTCCATATGGTCTCTCTTTATGTACTAACAAAGATCTCGCACGATTGGGAAAGCATACAAACAAGGAAAGGGGCATGTGACCCGATAACAAAACGGCGTCGCTCTCCAATTCCTTTAACGCCTCGTTTCACTAACCTGAGCAAAATTACTTATATGCTCATTTCTCCCAACAACTACTTTGGTTTCCTGACAATTCCCCTCCCTTAACAAAGGCTGTCCTCAAGCCTTAAGAACATAGTGCAATGTGGACATTGAGCCTTCATAACATACTCATGTTTTTCAGACAATGCTCCTTTAGCCCACTGAGTCAAAAAATGCATTTTGTGGTTACGCTTCTTCTGGCGTAATTTAGTGCCAAATAAGTCTCTTTGTTCATAAAGGATGAATTCTTCCCAACCTTCGTATTCTCAACTTGCTAGCCCCATTGTCATGACCCGACAGATCACACTTGAATGCTCCGGATCGTGTGGTGTCTAGGGTGGGCAGAACTCTTGGTTCGGCGCATTCTAGACAAGTCTTTCCCAACTTTTGTAGGAATTAAGATGGATGAGTTGAGTTGGATAGATTCGGGTGTTGTACTTATATTGATTAAGCAAACACGCACGAAGATAAACAAGACGAAAAGATAGATATGCCGTTGAAGCGCGGCCGGCCCCAACACTTATAGGGTGGTCGAGATATTTTTATTGGTCAGGGAATCCTTCCGGCGCCGTGATCATCGGTGATCCGGTGAACCTTATAAACGTGAACGATTAGATGGAAATTTACCCGTATGAAAGCTAGGTTTTATAACGTCATACATCCCCTATTTATGCTACTTTACAAGGAGTTCCCTAATTACAACTCTAATGCGTAAAGGAAAGAAACACTAAACCTTAACTTGGGCGCCAAGTCAGTGATTTTCTCTTCCATGCGGCGAGTTGAGGAGGGGAATGACTCCTTGCGTAGACTCCAGGGCTGATGTGGAATTGCTTGGGCGGAAAGGGGAGTGGCACCTTCTTATTGAATTTGTGGGCTTGCGGCCATGTCGGGCTGGAGTTGTCCGGCCAGCCCATTTGTGGTCAGTGCGACCTACATGGTTGTTCCGGGATTCAGAATGCCTCGTAGGAACCCTCAAATGGGGCCGAGGCTGGGTCTTGACGTTCTTGCGGTGTCTCCTGTCTTTAGATTGCTTCGTATGAACTCTCGTTGGGAGCGGTGTCTTGGTCGCCGGTCTTCGGGACGCTTTGCAGTACTCTCGTCCAGAGCCGAGGCTTGACAGTTCGGGGACGCCCGACCTTAGGCGAGGTGCGTCAGGAACTCCTAGGTGGAGCTGAGGCGCAGTCGGTTGGGACATCTTGCCCAATTAGTCCGGTCCGGTTGGCAGCAGAGCGGTAGTGTGGCCAGTCTCAACATCGGTGAACCAGTTGGGGCCCAGGCTGGTTTTAGCAGATTTCAGGGTTCTTCTCATAGGAAATCCGACAGATGAGCCAGTACATGTCTTCTTGCAGGCACACATCTATGTTAGGGCGGAGACTCTACTCATAGGAACTCGTTCAACAGGGCCGAGGTGTACTCGTAAGAACTCATCATGAGGGAGCCGAGGAAACCCACCCCACAGGAACACGTCGTGCAAGTCCGAGGTGGGGTTTCCCGTAGGAAATCTTATCGACAGAGCCGGGAGAGATAGGGTCTCATCTCGTTGGAACTCCGGCGAATGACACCTCTAGCGAAGCCGGGCTACTACCCGTAGGAACTTGGCTAGTGGAGCCGAGATGGGGTCGAGAGTTGTCATGGAGCCTCGACTTATGAATGTGTTGGGCGATCGAAGGATTTTTCTCATCGTCAGGTGGATAGGTTTAAGCGTTGCAAGGACTTACGTGGCATGCCTCGTACGCTAGGGTACGGAGCGCTCCTGTACGGAACAAACGTTCTCGACCCGTGGGCAAAGAGGCTCGCGCACTCGGATATGGTGCGCGAGGGTCGCACGTGGGCATATTTTAAGACGAAACATATCTCGCGTGTGACACCATTCCCATTCAATGTCATCATTTGAGTCCCGAAAAAGATGAATTCCTTCCACCGCTTCCTTCTTTAACAGATATTTTCAACACCTTTCAAAAATAGCAAGTTGTTGGAAAGTAGAAATTTCAACCACATCCAAAACACTAGACTCTCCAATCTTGCTCCACAATTGCTTATAATTCTTCATTATCATATTATACTCAAGGATATTCACCTCTATCCCTTCTCGACAACAAAATACAATTTGTTTAGCTCTTAGGCCTCCACAGTGCTTCTTAGCTATTTCTTCTAGTAGCTTCCAAAATTTGTAATTCACCAACAATGAATCCAATATAATTAAACAAATTTAAAGGTGAACTCAATACCTTATGTAGAAACTTATCCCAATCACTTCCATCGTCATACTTATTTTTCTCTTGAAATTTACCATCTGCAATGAGTAGCTGAACCACCCTACTTTGCATAACGCAAACAAGTGAATGTCTTTAACTCAACACGCTAATTTTTTTGGTTGAGCCTTTAATGAACATTTCTACAGCAGTATCTGAGAGTCCCTCATAGTGAAATCTACCACTGTCTTCGAAGGCTACCTTGTCACTAAGGTTGTAACTTTGAATATTGTGAAATAACTAAATTGTAAGAATTTCACTTTAATATAAGTGAGGTCCCAAGTTTAAATCTTGATATAAATAATTGATTTTGATTCGATTGTACTATTATTTAATTTTGACTGAAATTAATCGTTTGAGTGTGATATGACACCAACTATCTTCAGCCTCACTACAGGAGCGGCGAGCTAACACTCACGATCTCACTTTTGAACAACACAGAATACCCATATCTTTTCAAAAGGGAAAACAGAACTACACCTAAAATATGCTTCCCAATCAACATCTTGACTCACAAACCCAAATTTATGTAACTAAACTCAATCCAACAACAAAAACAACAACCCAAATTTATGTAAGTAAACTCAATTCAATAACAAAAACAAAAAAGGTTTTTGCAAGAATCAATCTTGTAACCTCATATAAAGGAAATCAACTTCTCTACCACTAGACCAACTATCCAGATTTGAACATGTTTTAGTTTCTTACTTTGTTTATGATGAAGTGGAAAGTGGAAACAAAATCTTATAGAAAGAGGCGGCGCCGACGAGTGATAAACAGTAGATCTGAGTGAAAGTGGAGGCGGCAGTGGCACTGGATAAAACTAGGGTTTTGGAACACATCAATTTTCAATTTTTTTTAGATCAGGCCAGTTCCGGTCTAACCGGAAAAACCGACTAGAAATTACGGTTAACCAAAGTCCGTTTTAAACCTAATTCTGGTACAGTTTCAATTCTGAAAATTGAAAACCAAACATGATCGGTCCGGTCTTTGGTTTCGGCCACCGGTTCGGTTAACCGTGTATGCCCACCCCTTATCCCAATAGTCCATTAAACTCAAAAACTATTGAAGTACTGATGTTTCGTATGTATTCCAAAACCGGATACAAGAAATTAGAGACTAGTGTACTTCTTTCTAGATGTATGTCGAATTTTGTTTGGAAATTACATTTATGCCCCTCCTAAAATGTGATATATATTTACATTGTCTAAAATTAACACATTACCCATTTAGTTCAAGCTCCCTCTCTCCCCCTTCTTATATTCTACGTGTGGTAGGTTTTCGTTTTCCTATATTTTGTTTAATACTTTTATTGATTTTTTTATTGTGATATTATATTGTGATGTGTATCATTTTATTTGGGTAAAGTTTCTTATGATTATTGTTTATAAATTTGTAACTATTGTTTATATTTTTATTTTGCTTTTTATAGTTTATTGATTAAATTTATTGTTCATTTATATCTTTATCGTACCCGAATGAAGCGGCGTGACACAATTGCTACTAATTATCATTATTATTGGATTGAAATTTTTTGCGAGGTAATAAGTTAAGTTTTTCTTTAATTTTAATTAAGAACAATTATTTATTTGTCATCCTTTCTTAATTTTAATGTATTATTTTTTTGCAATACTAGGTCGTTGATTTAATTTTAATGGAGATGGATAATCGTTTCTCAGAAATAAGTACATATCTACTTCTTTCTGTAGCATGCCTTAATCTTCAGAATTCGTTTTCTAACTTTAATATTGGTAAGTTAGTTCATCTTGCTAAACTGTATTCGAAAGACTTCTTTGAGACGGAGTTGATGGTGATTGAAAGTCAGGTTGAGATGTACATTCGTGATATCAAAGGTGATATAGAGTTCTCCAGTACTGAAGATTTAGGAAGTCTTGTGAATAAGATGATCACAACTAAAAAAGATTTCTCTGTTCCATTGGTGTACCGCTTAATTGAATTGACATTACTTCTGCCAGTTGCAACAACGTCCGTTGAAAGAGTACTTTCAACAATGAATGTTGTGAAGACTGATTTGCGAAATAGGATGGGTGATAAATGGTTAAATTTTAGTTTGGTAGTATACATCGAGAAGGAAATATTTGTCACCATTGTCAATGAAACAATTTTGGAGCGTTTTCAAAATATAGCATCTCGTAGAACTCAACTCCTGTCTTGCCATTGTGTTATATCTTGTGTCGAAAAATAACTATGTGGACAATCATGTATTGGTAAAAATGTTTGTATTTTAGTATGGAATCCCCCCCCCAAGTATTTTTTGCATCCGCCCTTGATGGTTACTTAAAACAATAACAAACACATACCTCTCTGATCCCAAGTCCGGACGTGGTATGAACTCCATTCATAATTGAATTGAGTAAACATGAAGCATATAAAGTTGTAGAATCCTAGATTGAAGTTTATAAACAGAAAATGAACATGTAAGCTACTAAAAATTTAGGGACAATAAATTAGGGCAAACGAATGAGGGGGAATAATTTCTTCAAATAACAATCTCATGGGATTTGTTTCTTAGTCTCTGGATTCTAGACTCCCAAAATACTAACTATAATTTTTGAATTTGAAATTCTAAGTGGTTGCTTTTAGATTGTTTTTGTTGACGGGTTAAGTTTAGTTATACAACTTTGGATCTGTGTGTCGAGATGTTAATAGGGAAGTGTCCAAATTCTGTCACCGAAGAGCAGTGAGTAGGGACGAGAGACGAGAGAGAAGGGAGAGAGAGAAAATGACAACTCTTATAAATTTAAAACACATACGAGGATATTTAAGTCTTTTTAGCTTCACATTTGACTGGAAAAAATATTCTAGATATTAGTATGTAAGAAACTGTACATCCTAGGTGTAGTTCTCTAAAATGTCCCATTTTCAAAATACCATTTTATGCATCAAAATTCAAATATAAACATAAAACAAGATATACGAGGTCATGGTAGTCACGTGCATGTCACACATGGCATTGCCATCTTCTCCATCCTTGCGAAAATGACTGAAAACCCTAAACCCTAATAAACAACTGTCTGATTTCGACGCTCCTTCTCTGTTCCTTATCAAACCCGATGACTAAATTTCCTCTTAAAAATGTCCTCTTTTTGATGCAAAAGCGCTTCTTCTCTGCATCAAACTCAACAACTCCATCATCTTCATTCACAGTTGACTACCTTGTCAGCTCCTGCGGTGTTCCCTTGAAATCCGCCATTACAGCCTCTCGATGGACCCATCTTCAGGAGGAGAAGATCCAAAGGTACGATTCTGTTCTCAATTTGTTGACATCTCACGGATTCGACCATACCCACATCGCATCAGTGTTGGAGAAGAAACCCAACCTCCTCACCAACTATAAGGTAGATGAAAATCTACGGCCCAAATTAGAGTATCTGGCTCTAAATGGTTTCTCTGGTTCTCACCTCCACCACTTGATTGTCTCCAATCCCCGTATTTTGAGTAAAAGCTTGAGCAGTGCCATCAAACCATCACTTGAATTTCTGAGGTCCCTCCTCGGAACGGAGGAGAGGGTGTTTTTGGCTGTGAAGCGGAGCTCGTGGCTCTTAAACAACAATTTAGAAGGTAAATTGCAGCCCAATGTGGATCTGTTGGTGAAGGAAGGTGTAGCTCTTGATGATATAGCTAATTTCATAGTAACTCGCCCTAACATTATGCTACCGAGGGTTGATAGATTGGTATCTGCACTTGAAACCGCCAAAGATCAATTGGGCATTCAACCCTCTGATAGTTCGTTTCTAGTTGCTGTTATGGGGATTGCTTCTTTAGGTGTTCCACTCTGGGAAAAGAAAATCCAAGTGTTCAAGAATTTTGGCTTCTCTCAACAACAGGTTTTGTGTATTTACAGGAGATATCCCAATTGCTTCTCTCGTTCCGAGGAGACACTGAGGACTAAACTGGATTTTTATTTGGCTACTGTCAAGTTGAAGCTGGATGATGTAACATCCTACCCGTATATCTTTACATTTGCTATTGAGACAAGGTCTCGGCCTAGGCATAATGTCTTGAAGCTTCTGCTGTCAAAGAAGCTGCTTAATGGGGATACCAAACTCACACCTATCTTCGTCATTGGCGAGGACAAGTTCTTGAACAAGTACATTATAAACCATGCGCAGCAAGTGCCAAGTTTGATGGAGATGTATAGACATCTATGACTACAAACAGGTATCTAGCTTTGTTTTTCTGTTCCCAAAATTTGATTGATTTTATGTTTTCAATCCAAATTTGTTGTTTTAGATTAGTTTATTTTACATGTTTCGTGTGATCTTTGATGACAAGCAATTATGCTGAACTATCACATGCAAAAGGTTACATTTGTAGAACAAAAGCAAATGTGTTGTTTTAGTCTCTTTTATTCCATCTGCTTAACATATCGTTGCATCATTTAGAAGATTTTCCTCATTGCCCTGCTTGGTTAGTGCGTGTTTATATTTCAAAGTAATTGCTGTTAGAAAAGAATATACTCGTTTCTCTTCTATACTACAGTTTTTGTTTTGTTAGGCTGCACGTGTGGACAATTCACTTTAACCATAACGTTTCAGCTTAGCCATTTAGTATTCAATTCAAGTCATGAAAAAATATGAAATCGTATCATCGCAGCCTGATGAATCACATGCCCAAGAAATCATCCATTGTTAAAATCAGCACATATAGGTACATATACTCGTGATAAAACCAGTATGCAGCGTTCAAAGCTATTGGCCCAAGTCGAAAATACGCTCAAATAACCATCAAATTTTAAAAAATATGCCATCTTTCACTCTATACTCTTCCTATCATTTTCTTACTCCTATCTCTTCCGTTTTTATCACTCATTGTTTGGTACAATCAAACCAACAAACATGTAACTATGCTTTATCAATCAACACATACACTTACTGATGAAAAGAGATGACAATTAAGCATCAAACGTCATCAAATATACTTGATTTTGCAATCCAGTTTAAACATACAAGAAAACATACTCAACCCCAAAATTCTAATACAACTAAGATCCGAAAACAAAAACATGAATAAAATAGTTCACATACCCTCAGTTCCTAATTACTTAGATTTCAATTCACATGTACTTGAAATTAGACATAGGCTTATCAAATCTCTCCAAAACCTCCATCTTGCTCGAAGAATATTTCTTTGCTCCACCAAAGCACCCACCGAGGGATATTTCTTTGCTCCTGCGATTCCTCCTACACCCGCTCCTCCAGCTCCTTCAAGCCCGCTGGATCGCACAAGAAGGGCGGCAAGAACTGTGGCGTAATCGAGAGAGTTGTGTGGGTGTTTGGGTGCTAGAAAATTGAGGGTTTGTAGAGGAGATGAAGGATCTAAGGATTGTGTGGATGATTTGAATGTTTTGGGTTTCATGGGTTGTGTGGGTATTCCAATTGCAGAGGAGATAGAGCATCTGCTGAAAAGAGAAAAATGGGTAGAGGGAGGGCATTTTTATCATTTCAAAAAACCATAACAGAAAAGGGTTAAAATTAAGCGGAGTTAGAGTATTTAATAAAAAATATTGGGTGGAGTTATTTTTAAAACAATTATCCCTTGTTACTCAGAACAACTAAATCAGTAACGTGTGATGCGCCTTCTTCTTGAGGACTGTAAACCCTTTTGCCACTTCTGCTTCTTGGCTGAATTTCATTTTAAAAACGTCCGTTTTTTGATGCAAACGAGTTTCTCAGCATCAGCCTTAACAACCGCAGTTGCTGCTTCAACATTGCAACCATCATCGTCATTCATGGTTGAGTACCTTGCGAGCTCCTGCGGGGTTCCCTTGAAATCCGCCATTTCCATTGCATCCTCTTAGAGGTTTCAGCTCAAGGAGGAGAAGATCCAAAGGCACGGTTCTCTGGTTCTTACCACCACCACTTGATTGTCTCCGATCCCAATATTTTGAAGAGCAGCTTGAGCAGTGCCACCAAACCATCACTTGAATTTCTCAGGTCATTCATTCCTTGTTACTGAGGAGAGAGTGTTGTCGGCTGTGAAGCGGAAATCGAGGCTGTTAACGAGTGATTTGAAAGGTACATTGCAGCCCAATGTGGATCTGTTGGTGAAGGAAGGTGTAGCTCTTGATGATATAATCAAACTCTTCATAATACACCCATACCTTATGACACCCAGTATCCTTAGATTGGTCCCTGCACTCAAAACTGTCAAAGACCAACACTGCATTCACACGTGAAATCGTTCGTTTCTAGTTGCTGTTACAAGGATTGCTTCACATATACTTGCATTATTTAGAAGATTTTCCTCATTGCTCGGCTTGGTTAGTGTGTGTTTGTATGGAAAAGTAATTGCTGATATAAAAGAGTACACATGTTTCTCTTCTGTATGTAAGGAGTGCACATGTGGATACCTGTCTCTAACCATTACGTTTCAGCTTCGCCAATTAGTATTCAATTCAAGCCATGGACAAATATGAATCGAATCATTACAACAGCATGAATCATTTGCCCTAGAAATCATCCATTGTTTAAATCAGTACTCATTGGTACATATACTCATGACAAAACCAGTTTGCAACATTCAAAGCCATCGGCAGATTGTATCAATGATGTCAACATGTATATCAATGTTTAAGCAGCAAATATACACTGAACAAACCTGTCGGACGGTGGCTGAGAATGGTATGGGGGAATCTGTATGAAATCCACCTACTCGACAATCGAACCGTTTCCAACAACATAATGTTTATATAATCTATTCACAGAAGCTGAACAAATTTTCAAACTAGATCATAAGATGAGAATCAAAATAATCTAAAACAGGAAAATAATAATAAGAAGGCCTCCAGCCACTGAATTTTCGTTTCACCCCCACGAATAACGCCGTCGTGATCAAATTCGTGTTCTTGTGATGATACACCAACTTACTTGTAAATTGCACTATTATAATGCCCATGCCTCACTATATCAACAAAATTTCAATGGCAACACAGAAGAAACAATATTGAAGCTACCAAAAGACATGAAGGTCAGGTTTAAGAAACTGATGAACAGTCTCAAATCCGAGTTCGGTTATAAGATTATTTCACTTATATATTGAAGCTCACTATGTTCAAGAGCAAATAATGACATGACTCAAACCATTGAACTATTTCACTTATACATGTTGTCTACTTAACCAGCAATAAAATATATTAACCTAATATATATTGCGGTTGTAGATGGTGAGGAACTTCTTGTCCTTGAAGCTTTCAATAGTGTCTCTAAGACTCTGCTCTAATAACATGAAGTTTATGTACACCACTAGTACCGAAGATGTTAGAAGACCGAGATTGTAGATTGTGCGAAATAACGTCCGAGTCCAGCTGAGCGCTGTTTTCTTAAAACAATATTGCTCCCTCTTTGGCACTTGAAGAATTATCGAGCAATTGCCTCTCAAGATAAAACGGACTTACACCACTATCAAGTGCTGCGAATAGTGAAGACTGACGAACTAACGATTTGATATGTATTTAAGAAAATGGAGAGAAGATGCTGAGAAGAAAATGATTATTCTATCCCAACTTCAATCCTTTATACAAGAGAGTTCTAGAAAGGTTGCGACCATTGGACCAGAAAGTGCTCCCTTTGTAGCTAAAATGCATGAGCAAAGTTCATTGGTTGGATGCATTTATTTGATTCAATCCAACCTGATCTGGTCTGCGGGTCTCCCCACTATATGTTAAGTGATGATCCAAGGCCACAACCTTTAGCTCTCATTTCCGAGTATATATAGTGTCACATTTGTCCAAGTGTGAGCAATGTGGCACTGTAACGTTTTATACAATTTGTAACATCTTTAAGTGTTATTATCTTATTCAATATTTGAATGATTTTCATAAGTGTATAGCCTAAGTTGTATTTCTCGAAGAGACGAACACAACGGACATACACATGATTCAATTTGATTACTATAATCGATCGGAATGATCGCCGAAAAATCATATTTGAACATGGTTTCCAACAATCCCCCACATTGAATGGATATTAGCAGACTGTTAACTAAATAAGTTTGCATATACATGGCTTACATGTTTAAATACAAGGTGAGAAAGTTACTGCATCGTGTTAAGTAGCTCGTGGCCTTGAACTTTCCTAGTGACGACCTATTGAACCTACAGTTTTTGTTCTGGAAGGGTGCACATGTGGATACCTCTCTCTAACCATAACGTTTCAGCTTCAGCATTTAGTATTCAATTCAAGCCATGAACATATATGATATCTACTCATTGCAACGCGATAAATCATATGCCCAAGAAATCATCCATTGTTAAAATCAGCACATATAGTTACATATACTCATGATAAAAGCAGTATGCAACATTCAAAGCTATTGGCAGATTGTATAAATTATGTCAACATGCACATCAATATTTGAGCAGTAAACATACAATGAACAAACCTGAGAGTCTGTGG
>JAYMTQ010001891.1:0-12469 GCA_036897385.1 Geranium incanum
TCATAATCTACAGTGTCAGTAACAAATATATAGCATTTTCCTTAATTTACATTTTGGCTCTTCAAAGTTGAAAAAAATATCCGCAAAAGTTCAAATGAGAGAAACAAAAACTAACTCTTCTGTGTGTATTCAAATGAAAGTGAGCTTAAACGATAATAACACTTCCACAGTTTTCTGATTAGCTTTATAAACCATTGTAATTAACAGGTAAGTACCTTTAGTTGTCTAATGAGTTGTGGGAGTAGGGATACCCAACAATAACCGAACATACCAAATTGAACCGAACCAAAAAAAGTCTGAAGTGAAAAGAATCGAATTAGGTTGGTTCAAAATTGAATCGAAGATTTATGGGTTTGGTTTCGGTTTATAACATGAGAACCTGAACCAATAAAAAAAGTCAACCCAAACTAAAAATCGATCGATTGGGACACATGGTTCATTATAAGTCATCTATTTTTATTATTTGGACTTACAAATATTGGTCAAACAAAAAACAAGTCAAGTGATAAGTCAAATTCGGCCAAAAATGTGATAATTTCATGAAATTTGGTTTAAAAAAATTTATTCATAAATTGATAAGTCAAAACGGTCTAAAATGTGATAATTTCATGAAATTCGGTTATAACAAACATGATTGAATTACAACCGACATGTTCAAAATCAATCCAAATTTCTTCGGTTTAGTTTTGATTTTTATTTTTAAAAAATTAAAGTGATTAGTTTGGTTCAAAATCAAACCAAACCAATTCAAAACCGAATTGTGAACAATCCTATATGAGAGGGTGACAAACTAGTGAAATTGTAAAATAATTTGAACACAATGTGATTCAATATTCTCAATCTAATTGAGACATTGACGAGATTATAAAATTTGCCTCAAAGTCATTTATGTAGAAATCCTAACGAAAACACATAATCTCTAATTTGATAAGAGTAGGAATGAGATCGTAAAACTCTGAACATGGTTTGTTGTCATCCTTATAATACAGTGGGTGTAGGATGATTTTCGTTAATTTGACCTTAATTTATATTGGTATTTGTGCCCCATCTTTCGTTGAACATGAACAAAATGTTGTTTTAGTCCAAATGGAAATCTTCTTTATCTAAAAGTCGTCATAAAATATACATATGATTATATATCATTATTCTTAACTATACACATTTTTTACATTACTGCACTAATTTTAAAAATGTACCTTCCAGTCACTCAACCATCAATTTTTTTTACAGCAATAGTTAACAAAGTTAAATTTAATATTTTATTTTAGTTTATTTTAGATTTTCCAAATTAATTGTGTCGAGAAACACTATTAACCTTTGAGAAAGTCTTATATGTAAAATTTAACGTTGTTAACCTTTGTGACACAAAACAGAAGTTGAGGATAATTATATAAAAAACAATATAGCTGAAAATAGTAATGTTTAATTATTCCTAAAATATTTTTTAATTAAATAAAGGAAAATTGATAATTTACTGTACCTATGGCACCCTACGTTTTTTTTTCTCATTTTCGTTAGCATCGTTAAGTTCTACCATGAAAATTACATAGAATGTCAATTATGCTCCCAAATTTTCATGCAAGTTATAAACTTATATCATTGGGGTATGTGAGTTGTCTCCAATGATGCACTCTGATGAAACTCCCTCTCTTCAGAGCGATTCCTTCTCTCCGGTGAGACTCCTTCTATCCTGCTATATTTCATTGTTGTTGTTTCCAATTTTTTGTTGTCAAGTTGGCTTGATTTTATGTGGGGTGAACAAAGAAACAAGTACATAACTTACTTCCTAATTCAATAAAGAAAGAAGAACAATTATATATAATATCCAACAAAAATATCTCCAAAATCAAATTAGAATAATTTTTACTTGTGGACTCTCGTCGAAGAGAAGGAGTCACCAGATAGAATGAGTACGAAAAGGGTGAGTCTCACCGGAGACAACCCACTTACTCCAATGAAATAAAATAATAAGAAATTATGAAAATTTGTGGGTGTAGTTGTCAATTTATATGATTTTAATGTTAGAAGTTGACAATGCCAACAGAAATGGAGAAAAAAATTTATGGTATTATAAAAAAAGAAAAAAAAAACTTAATTTATTTACCGCTAAGCTTTTTTTTAAGAAATCCTAACCTCTCCACTAATAATATAAGGCTCAAACCGTTGCGGTGTCCCCTCAAGTACATTTACTAATGATTCTTAATTTGTACTCAAATACATAATTTTTCACAATAACCCTCTCAAACTCTATATTGTGGGAAAGATTTAGAAATCAAAAGATTTTCACCACAAATAATCTTGTTTTACTACAGATTCGGACTTGAAACTTAGCCTTATAGAACTCATAAGTCTTTGCAAGTTGATAGTTCTAAGTCTTCATGCGCATGAGATCTAATCTATTGTTCAACTAACACAGTGAACAACAAAATATATTTGCCATCTTCACATTGATACATTTTGTTTGGCGTCGTGCACTTGGTTTTTTTCTATGCCGGCTGAAAGGAACACATCAAACTTCCATCAACACTCATCATAGCTACATGGAAAAACACAAGTTTTTATTACTTGGAATCTCAATTTGTAAGTTAGAGCTTTGAAAATTTTTTAAAGGATCTTTTCCCTTAAAATGAAGATAAACAGCCGCGGTAACAAACCTATACATTCGACCCAAAAATCAAGTGTGCATGTAATGCATAACCACAACTACAGATATAAAGACGTGAATCTGTTCATCAACATAAATAACAGCACGATGAAACCCCAACTACACTTAAAAACTGACTTGTAATTTTTGTTGCTGTCACAACAAAGTTTATATAGCTTACCCAACCTATAACCAAATAGTACACAAGCGTGTTCTATGAAAGATCTACTAGACACATAAAACCCATCATCACACTATCAAGTTGTCACTGTCACACCAATTTCCGTGGTATTAATTTTTCTTTTGTATAAAACAAATGGGACATAATCAGTGAAAAACCTTCAGAGTTGGTACAAAATTACAAACTAATCGCAACTCTTCTTTTTGTAAATCGACGGATGACATTTGGTGGAGAGATTGTGATGGCATATGTGGTAATTTTGGTGTATTAGCTATTTAGTTTGGTCATTTGAGTGATGTGAAAGGGTAATTGTGTAATTTTCACTGTTGAACATGGACGTCACGACCCTGTTCACGAACCGGTTCTTCTGGTAGTCGTTGACCTTGATGACCTGTTTCCAGTAATTGGCGACCTCAGGGAGACCGTTGCACTCGCATATGTAGACCAGGTTGAGGATGTCCTTCTGGAAGCACGAGCCCCCAAAGCCCACGCTGGCGTTGAGGAACTTGGGCCCGATCCTCGAGTCCTTCCCGACCGCGTGGGACACCTGCGCCACGTCAGCGCCCGTGGCCTCGCAGAGTGCTGACATGGCATTGACAGAGGAGATCCTCTGCGCCAGGAAGGCATTGGCGGCTAGCTTGGAGAGCTCGGCGGACCAAAGGTTGGTGCATATGATCCGCTCCACGGGGACCCAGTTGGCGTACACGTCTTTTAAAGCTTGTATCGCCTTCGCTCCATCTGGCGTCTCTCGGCCCCCAATGAGGACGCGGTCGGGGCTGTAGAGGTCGGCGATCGCAGAGGATCTGGAAGTTGATTCCCTTGCTGTTGTGAGTGAGGATCTTCTCGATCGCCTCAGCCGTCTTCACTGGCACTGTTGATTTCTCGACCACTATCTTGTCAGATATCGATACATCCGCGATCATTCGAGCAGCACTTTCCCAGTAGGTCAGGTCAGCGGCTTTCCCGGCACCAAGGCCCTGGGTTTTGGTTGGGGTGTTGACGGAGACAAAGACTATATCGGCCTCGCAAACATGCCTCTCCACGTCAGTACTGAAGAAGAGGTTCTTGCCTCTGCACTTCTTCACCACATCTTCAAGGCCAGGCTCGTAGATAGGAAGGTGATCGCTGTTCCAGGCGCTTATGCGCTGTGTAGAAATGTCTACGACGGCTACCTCGATTTTTGGGCACTTCAACGCGATCACAGCCATGGTGGGGCCTCCTACGTAGCCGGCACCAAGACAACAAATCTTCACCATTTTTATCTACTACTATCTGGCTATAAGATCAACAGGGAGAAGCAATTTTAAAAAATTGATTTAAAAATGCACAAATATGGAATTTATAAACGACTAAAGACCTAAGCTACAACTCAAACATTGATGAACATCTACTACTTGCGAATTTTGAAATCAGATTATACATATCGATCATAATCAATTATAAGTACAATCAACCTGAAAGAATTTGGGGCTACATATATTAGTCGGGTTTTGCAACTGAAAGCTCGACATTTAGTGAGGTGAGGACATTTTCTTTGTGTCTAACTTATGTTTAGATGACTTGGGACACTTATAGTTAAATAGATCATGAGACATGTTCAATACGTAAGTCTAAAATTCTAAAGAGAGACATCAAACAAAATGTTACGCTTATAGCCGTAAACTTGACCACATAATAATAAGATAATCATCAAACAAAATATTCACTTATAGTCATAAACTTGATCACATAATAACAAAATCATCAAACAATATGCTCACTTATAGCCAGGTCACATAATAACAGAATCATCAAACAATATGTTCACTTGTAGTCATAAACTTGATCACATAATAACAGTATCATCAAACAATATGCTCACTTATAGTCATAAACTCAGATCGCATTATAACAGAATCATCAAACAATAGGTTCACTTGTAGTCATAAACTTGATTACATGATAAGAGAATCACCAAACAAAATGTTCACTTATAGTCACAAACTTGACTACATAAGAAGAGAGTTATCAAACAAAATGTTCAGTCATAGTCATAACATCATCAAATAAAATTTTCCCAAACCAGAAAAAATTGGTATCAAGCGATTAAAGAACATGACAATATGTGCAGTGAAATTACCATCAAATTCTCAATGTTTAAGAAACATAACAAAGTAAAAACAAATTCGAGAAATAGACATATCCGAGCCATAGCACTATAAGAACACCACAATAAAATTCTGAAATCCGGAATCAGATGAAACCCAGTGAGATCTCTCAAATGCAGTCATAATCAGAAACAGCCTATGAGTCCAAATCGAATCACCAAACAGAAAACACACACATCACAATAAAAATCCCCATCAAAATCACAGTGACACGAGCACTACCCAGAACACCAAAACACGAAAAACATGAAAATCAGAGCATAATAAGCGATTCCCAGAAAGGGAAAACACAAACACGAAAGACCCATAAACCAAAACCAGAGAAATGGGAAGAAAAAGTACCTCAGATTGTTGCTGAAGAGAGGGAAAATGATGGAAAAGAGAGATCTGGTGATGATACAGAGGAAGAAGAGGCCAAGTCTACGGGATAAGAGCTTCTTCAGGCGAAGAATGTGGAGATTTGAGAACATTCCATGCATATATAAAGATCTATAACCACCAGAGATCATTTTCAAGGATTCTCTACCCAACCCATCTTCAGATTAATTAATTATGATAGGGTTAGTTTCATTTCAAAAAAAATACTAATATAGAATTGTTTTGGTTAATTTAATCTCCAAATCTTAACCAGGTCATCAATTATTCTTTATTATTTATTTCTCACATAATTATTCAATCACACAAACATATTTTTTAAAAAATTAAATCTTGTTCAGAATATAATTAATCGTTTGTTTTTAACACTAATTTTAGTTTTAAATATTTTATTTGGGCTCAAGTTTTTTTTATTAATTTAACTGCTTGAAATTAAGAATACGAATAAACATTAATTTTAGATGATCAAAAGACAATTAAGAATTAATAGAGAGATTTTTAAGAGCCCTCAATTTGGTCACTTCCGGATAACAAAAAAACTTCTAACACCATAGTCCATCAAAAAATAAGTTTAAAACATAAGTATAAAAAGGCTATTTTTCAGTCTTCATCATTTTTTTTGTAAGCAATTTGTCTTCGTGATAAAAAATATTCACAAATTATAAACAACCTATTACTGAGATATGCACGAGTTATAAAATAATATTAAGTAGAAAAAACACATACTTTACTTTTGTGAAAAATAGAAGACGCGGGTAGGCGTAGACGTTTTTGGGATTGACACTTGTACGACTAATTCTGGTTCGATTTTTATAGTTAACCACCGGTTCTAGATTATATAAATTGAAACCAAAATTAATTGGTTTACTTAAAAATTGAACTATAATCAAACTATCATCCATAATTTTTAATTTTTTAATTCGATACGGTCTGGTTTCTTACTCGTTCATAGTTTTTGGTTAAACATGGGCGGCCCTATATGTATTATAGTAACTAAAATATATAAGGTTGAATTTCAGAAAATTAGAATGTAAATAAAAATACACATTTGGAAAAAATATAAATGATAAAAATCATATATATTTTTTTGAGAGAGAAAAGCTTCATTAACAGCGTAAGGCATCCGAGCCTAAAACGCTAGCGAGTATCGGTGGGACAAACCTCTCACCTGATTCAAAACTCGCATTTACCAAAACAAACTTTACCAGCTTATCCGCTGGTTGATTACAAAGATGCTTAGTATGGAAAAACTTAACACGAGTAGACCAAAAGTTCAAGAGGATATACAGTCGAAAACTATACCTCCTAGTCTACCCAGCGGTTAAGAACTAGATTTGAGGTACGAACCCACCTCGTTAAATTAACCAAATATAACATCTTCCTCTTCGTTAGCCGGCAAGTTTATTTATCCAAGAATGTAACGATATATTAAAGCATAATGCTAGTTTTTAAGTTGTGTTTACTAGACAATTAAATAACTCAGTTGTTCATGTAATGGCAAGTGTAGCCCGTATATGGGTTGTGATTGTGACTTCGAGAGTGGTTTCTTCCCTACCTCTATTACTCGTGTTCTTTGTAATGATCTGATTTAATAAGAATGTCGATCTTACTTTCAAAAAGATTACAAAAAATACTTACTTCATGATATTCTTGAATTGAATTTATTGATCCAAATTTGGTTTTCACCAACAAACAGCCCTCTTATCAAATTAATCTCTGGCCCAGGCCCAAGCTTGTCATTGAGGTCGGCAACAGGAAATAATAAGTTGTTCCCAAGAAA
Organism: Geranium incanum; assembly: GCA_036897385.1. NCBI lineage: Eukaryota > Viridiplantae > Streptophyta > Magnoliopsida > Geraniales > Geraniaceae > Geranium > Geranium incanum. Next base: position 7,128 of record JAYMTQ010001891.1, read on the forward strand.
TTTTTTCTTGGTTGATATGTCTGATAAAAACAAATTAAGCTCACAACTACAATTCTAAAAATTAAAACTCCCAATTAGTACTGTGTACAAAGAATGTACACCAAAGTCTCTTCTTCGTCGTCATCTTCGGGTCAATACTAAGATCATGCTTGTTCCATTCTCCCATCTAACATCATTCTCCTTGGTATACAATTTTGCATGCAACGAGCCTCCCCATCTGAAACACAACCAAATTCTGAATTAATACCAATCTGCAGTAAACTAGAACTATACATGTTCTTTAGTGATCATGAGTTGTAAGAATCCGTACCTCTGTTCGAACATGGTCAGTAATCGAACATTGAGGAACAACCTTTGGGTTGATCCTATACTCATGCATGATCCAAGGAGTCCTTTTTGCTTCATTGTCCTTTCCATCGTAGAACGCGTATGTCCTTCTGAAACCAATCTCTTCCTCTTCTTGCCAAATCTTCTTCCCGCTGCCTCTCGCCCTCCAGCAACCGCTCTTTGTGTCGAGCCTCGTCGCTCTTTGGTCCGCGTACACCCCCTCGTTGCGCGTGAAATAGTATATCTCGTTAGGCAAAAAGTGCTTGGATTTACCTGTGCAGTTCAAATTATGTCAAAACTTGTGTACTGTAATGTAATAATATGTAATAAGCATGAGGTCGCTCATACTGATTAAAAAAAATAATATAGAGTGTGTAACATACCTATTGGGAGCTCTTGTGGGTCGTAGCTGTAAAGATCTTCGATCAGTCTCATTGTGTTGCACGGTAGGGCGCGACCGAGTATATGATTTCTCATATAGTGATTGATCAAATCTGGTTCGCGGGGCGCTAGCCTGTAGCCTCTAGGAATCGGAAAATCGGGTAATTCTCTTAATAAATCATTGTTTACCGGATCGGAAACTATGTGATCGTCATCGTCTCTTTGGCAAATTATACGATCAAGAGCTTCTTGTTCGTCTTCTTGCGCGATTCTTGGGTCGTGGTCGTGGTCGACATGACCAGAGGCGGAGGAGGAGGCTGATGGGTCACGAGAATCCATGAAACGAGACAATTATTTACAATTGGGAGAGAAGTCAAGTGTTAATTTGGTGGATTGGTTTATATAATTGTGTATTTATAGAAGGGTGCGACTTGTACGAGGTTGCTTACTAGTTGAGTCCTATCATGTTTCCTGTTTCTTGTCTTTTTGTCGTTTTCCTTCAACTTTTTTAAAAAGGAAATAAAACGACGGCCAAGGAATGTGTCCTGATACATTTGAAATTTAATTACTATGAGTGCATGGATGGATCGATGGATCGGTTCTCTGGTTTTGATTTGTATTTTAGAACTGAATCATTTGTTTTGCTTCGCTACAAATTTTACATCACAGCTGTTTTTGTAATTTTTTTTTTTGAGATTTACAATAGTTCCGCGCGAGGCGGACGAGGCTCCCGCGGTGCCTCCCCTCCGTCGCCGCCCACATCTACCTCGACGACTGCTACCTCCGCTACGACAACTACAGCTTCTACGGCGAGGCCGTGGACCCGGAGAGAGACTCGGTCAACTGCACCGTCTCCGGCGGCGGCGCTCCGGAGGTCCCGGCGGGGTTTGAGCGGAGCCTGGGTTTGGTGATCGAGAACGTGACGGGGAGGCGGGTGGGGTGGACGCGTTGGCGCAGTGCTGGAGGAGTGTGGGGGTTGATGGGTGTAGGGAGTGTTTGGAGAAGGTGGGTCGGGAGGTGAAGGGGTGTGCGCCGAGCAGGGAGGGGAGGGGGTTGAATGCTGGGTGCTATTTGAGGTACTCGACCCAGAAGTTCTATAATCATGAGGGAGACGAGGATCGTCGTGGTGGTATGTGTTCTGATTTTGTGGGTTTTTTTTTTTGGAAATTTCTGTTTGGGGGCTGAGAAAGGGGGGGGGGTAAGGATTTCTGGGGGTTTGGGGTTTTGGTTGAATTGGGTTTTTTCTGTTTTCTGTCATTTTCCCAGGAACCAAACAGGAGCTGGGTGTTTTGAGTTTTGGTTGGATTGTGTAATTTGTGTTTTTTGTTTTTTTTTTCTGTCATTTTCCCAGGAGCCTAACAGGATTGTGCAGGTAGTGGTAAAGGTGAATTTAGGCTAGAGGTCTCATTCTCTGATTCTCAGCTTTGAATATAGGATTTGGGTGATTTAGTTTTTTTTGTTTTGTGAAATGAAGTAGGAAGAGCAATGTAGAATTGAATGTTTTGGTTCTGATTTTGTGATTGTTTTCTTTCTTTCTGTTTGGGCGCTGAGAAAGGAGAGGAAATTAGAAGTGGGAAAGCAAGGATTTCTTGGTATTTGAGTTTTGGTTGACTTGTGTTTCTCTTGTTTGTCATTTTCCCAGCAACCAAACAAAATTGCGGAGGTACTGGTAAAGGTGAATTTAGAATGAGAAAGCTAGAGGTCTCATTCTCAGATTTGAATATAGGATTTGGGAGATTTAGTTTTTTTGTGTGGATGAAACAGGAAGAGCAATTTAGAATTTAATTTGCTTCTGATTTTGTGATTGTTTTTTCCCTTTCTGTTTGGCTGCCGAGGAAGTAGATGAATTAGAGGTGGGAAAGCAAGGATTTCTGGGCATTTGAGTTTTGGTTGAACTGTGTTTCTCTTTTCTGTCATTTTCCCAGGTACTGATAAAAGTGAATTTAGATTTGAGATGGGACTTCTGGTGTTTTCTTGTGTTCTCTTTGCTAACATTTTACTTGGTTGATGAGATACAAGAAAAAGTAGGGATGAGAAAGCCAGAGATTTTTCAGCTCTGAAGTCTGAATAGTACAATTTGGGGCATTTAGTTTTTTTTGTGAACTGAAATGGGAAGAACAATGTAGAATTTGATGTCTGGAGTTTGAACCTCTTTTTTCTCTTCTATTTTCTCAGCAACCAAACAGATCCTTTGTTATTGCATATGTGATCTCTTACATGCTTGTGTCTGCTTCTGTCATGTTTCTCAGGATTAGGAACAGGAGCCATAGTAGCCATTGCTCTATGTGGAATTGCATTCTTAATGCTTTCACTCTTTGCTGCTTATGCAGCCTATGCCAGATTCTCCAAGAAAAAATCAGGTAAAATCATACCGATCTCTCTGATACAGATGAGCTCTAGCAAGTAGCAATGACTAATGAATGACTATCAATCGTGTTCTAACATGTTTCCCCGGATTGTTGTATAATCTCAGAAAGCAAAAACCTTGGCCGGATTTCAAGCTTGTTTAACAAGTCGAATTTGAGTTTCAAATACGACACACTCGAGAAGGCTACGGATTATTTCAACCCGTCGAAGAAAATAGGCCAGGGAGGTGCTGGTTCTGTGTACATGGGAACTCTTCCGGATGGGAAGGTTGTGGCGGTCAAGAGACTGATCTTCAACACGAGGCAATGGGTCGATGAGTTCTTTAACGAGGTAAACCTGATAAGCGGGATCCAACACAAGAACCTCGTGAAGCTTCTGGGTTGTAGCATAGAAGGTCCGGAGAGTCTCCTTGTTTACGAGTTTGTCCCCAACAAGAGCCTCGATCAATTCATTTTCGGTAATTCTTGTAATTATCTTCTCTTTACACTACAAACTAAACGAACGAGACTTCAACAATTGATTTGCAGTTTCTGAATCTTGTCGGTTTTTTTTGCAGATGAACAAAAACTTAAGCTTCTGAAGTGGAAGACCCGTTTCAATATAGTACTCGGAACAGCTGAGGGTCTTGCTTATCTCCACGGAGGCTCTGATATCAGAATAATCCACAGGGACATAAAGAGCAGCAACGTCCTTCTAGACGAGAACCTCACTGCCAAGATTGCTGACTTTGGACTCGTGCGCTGCTTTGCTGCTGACAAAAGCCACCTCAGCACTGGAATTGCCGGGACACTGTAAGATAACCCTTCCCTGCCCTCATTTCGCGTTTGTCCAAGCATTGCACATAATACCCAAATCGTGAATTCATACAATCATAGATAAATATAAACCTATATGTCGTAATGATCCTCAATGTCTATGCAGAGGGTACATGGCTCCAGAGTATCTTGTTAAAGGACAGCTTACAGAAAAAGCAGATGTTTATAGTTTTGGAGTTTTGGTTTTGGAGATTGTGACCGGCAGGAAAAATAACATCTTCATTCAGGACTCGGGCTCCCTCCTACAAACAGTAAGATCCAAACCCGTCTTAAATAAATTGTTCCAAATCTTGTCATAGGATGAACTATTTTACAATGTGGGGAAATTCAGATTCTCATTTTTGCCTCAGGTTTGGAGACATTACGTGTCCAACACACTGGTCGAGGCCATTGAGCCAACCCTGAGAATCGATTTCCCAGCAAAAGAGGCCTCAGATGTCCTCCAGATCGGTCTGCTCTGCACACAAGCCTCAGCTGCATCGCGGCCATCCATGGAACAAGTAGTCCAAATGCTTACCGACAAACACTACATCATCCCATACCCGAGCCAGCCTCCTTTCATGAAAACCAGTATGCTGGAAACAGACAGCTCCCTGATGAACAGCTCGAAACCCGACACCAGAATCGATATGTCATATACTTCCACAGAGTCCTTCGGCATCAGTTCAGACAGACCGTCAAGAAGCTGAAACCGATATGCTCACTAGTTCGTTGAATCTGAACTTACAATGACCTCCAGAGATCGCCATTTTGGACTATGGCCTAAACCCTCATTTGGGTTTTGGGAACTTGGAGGACAAATCATGTCCATGTGCTCAAAACTTGCAGATTGCATTTCACTGAGAGAGAAACACAGAAAATGAACGTTGATGCTCTTGTGGCAGAAACCAGATGAAGCATGAGATCAACAATGGCTACTATTATGTGGATTGCAGCAAGTGAACAAGAATGGAGCTCTTGGTGTGGATTTTTTTTGGTAAACAATCTTTTCTTCCATATAATTTCTAGTGCTAGAAGAGAATTGTGTTTTTTTTTCCAGGATGTTAGAAATTCCTGACTAGTTCGATTAATTTTTTTTTATCAATTCTTAGAGGCTTTATCCGCCGGGCTAGTTTTTAGCGTTTTTTAGAACATTGGTTTATCTTTTAACTGTTTGAGATAGTGATTGCTTCTATAATAGAGATGAATTATAACGGGTTGGTGTTGCTTGGGACCCATTTGCTTTGAATGGTTATGGTTGTGTATGAACCAGTGGCGGATCCGGGGGTTGCACCGGCCCCCTTGGTCCGGAAATTCAGAAAAAAAATTGTAAATATATAAACTATACAATTGAATAATAAAAGTTGTTTAGCTAAGCGGTAAGTATGTAGTATTTCATTCCAGAATTCTTAGGTTCAAACATTGGAATTAGCAATTTTTTTAATAGTTTTGTGTTTTTTATTGATCTTTGGG
>JAYMTQ010001892.1:0-12468 GCA_036897385.1 Geranium incanum
CATGTCGATTTGACAAGGTTAGTATTGAAATAAGGGTTCCAGTATCTTCACAAATAGATGAACTAAACACACACTTGTGATTATTCTTGTAGGTGAGGCCAGTTAGAGACACTGTTATGCAAGCCCTACATAATTGGAGAGTTGCTCCAGGCTCTGATACCCCTGATCCTTCAGAGGTTGGATCTTCAATAAAAGGTTGGCTTGCTAGTTTTTCACTATTTTCAACAAGAAAGAAGGATATTGGTTAGATGTGTTATGTACATCTTATTTGGTAGATGTTATATTGTTATTTATAACCATTGAAAATATAAAGGTTTTTTCTCTTGTCGCGATGTGTTTGAATACAAAGTTTTGGTTTTTGGATCTTCAATAAAAGGTTGGCTTGCTAGTTTTTCACTATTTTCAACAAGAAGGATATTGGTTAGATGTGTTATGTACATCTTATTTGGTATATGTTATATTGTTATTTATAACCATTGAAAAGGTTCAAAGTATTGCATTGACAGTCAATACTGGCTTTCTTTGTCTATTTTTTCAAAAAAATATTCGCTAGCTATCTATCTAGGCCTGCTACATATGATGGTGAAATGCATCACATACATGATTTATAGAAGAAAGTATGCATTGAAGCAATGCATTCAATTAGTAATGACCTTTCTTCCAACGTCCAATGTAGTAAGTTCTAATTAAAAAAACCTCTACAAGTTAAAAGGTTGTTTTTCACTTCTTGCTATCAATGCATTATGAGAGTTAAATGCATAGGCATTAGTATCAAAAGGAAAATATAAATGCTACTGAATCATAACTTTTGAAGTCATATTTGGTTAGTATTCACCATGTCCTTCATGTGAGACTCGCAAAAGTATGTCTTTCCCGTCTAGATAGCCTATGACATACCAAGTTTCATAAAGCTCCCAAGGAGATTAGTGACTAGGACATGTATTTTTCACACATTCTATACCATTATTGTCGTTTGGTCCACTCACATTTGCACTACATACTAAAAAATAGAATAATCAGCATCCTTTTTTTGTTTTGTGATTTCTACTTTAACTCAAATTTATGTTGCACATTTTGAAATGTATCTTGGTCCTGATATTTGTAGCTTTTTATTGTCACTTTAACCTTGTGGTAAATGTCATGTTTGAAAGTGACTGATGGCTGGAGTAGTAGATTTGCATTTACTCATTCTATAGACTACATTCTGTGAACGTAAATAAAATGTACCAGGAAAGCATAGTTGGTTTCCTCTTAAAAAGGAATTCATAAAATTAAGAAAAGAAGGAAAGGTTGGTTTGTGAAATTGTGAATATTGAGATACTGCCAAATGTCTAGTATTAGTTTATATAAGTATAAAACCTCGATTTACACCAAACCTTTGTTAGTCAGTACAATATTAACTCTCTTTTTTGTGCTGAACAGAATAAGTAATAATTACCTCTTTGTATGAAGCTGTCTTAAATTGATTGTACATACTTTTCAAGTCGGTTGAGAAACTTTATTGCATCTCTATCTCATCCAGATTCTGACTTCATGTTGTTTACCTTTGTCTCAAAAGAGCATATTTTAGATATTGCAAAATTTTGCATCATGAACTTGTTTCTTGCTTATAATTATCCAATGTGATGCTTGGCTTTACTGCTTTCTTGTTATCTTTCATTTGGATTAGTTTTCTACTTACCACATATTTTGCGCAGAGAATTTCTGTGCAGGTGACTGCAATGACCTTGCCAGCAACAGTGATTCGGGCCGGAGGGATGTTATACTTACGGTTGCTGGCACGGACTCAAATAATAGAAGGGGTCCTTTGTCTATCAGGAAAACATGTCAAGATTATACAGGAAACAACAATCAACATTCCAGGGCAGATGATTGGCATGTTGAAATTGCAGTTCCAAAGACCCATAATTTGTCTATGGCAGATTTTCGCAATGATGAATCTGAGTGTAGTTCTGTTTCTAAGACATTAGAAAGAATGAGCACTGATGTTACAGTCACGCAAGATATTGGCTATGAGTACGTGCTAATGGATGACAAGCAGGAGTGTTCTTCTGTGTCCAATAATGTCACTGATGACTTCGAAACCAAATTTTTGTCAGTTTCACATGTCCCACTCAGGAAGGATGAATCGCTGAAGCCAAGGCAAAGAGGACACCTGTTTGCAACTGAAGAGGTCAGTAATGAGGAACAAATATACCCAACAAAAATGCGGGATCGTAGAAGTCTTGATTCTACAGTCACAGAATCTAGTTCTCAAACTGCAAATGGATGTTGTTTGCAAACGGCAAATGAAATGCATTGCATTAGGAAGCAACTTTTGGAGATTGAAACTAAACAATCGGCTTTAATGGATCTCTTGCAGGTAATGCTCTAGGATTGATGTGAATATTTTGTTTAAGGCTTGGTTATTAGACATATCCCACAAAGCTTTTGGCTAAACATAAAAATTTGTCTCACTTGCTCTAGAAGGAAACAGAAAATCGTGCTAGCTAATCTCAAGACATAAAAATATTTCTTAAATGTAGTGTACTATTGTTATTTTATTTTCAGAATAGCACTCCCCCATTACATCTATTAGTTCCCTACCATATATGGTTCCAACCTTCTATCTTTCTAATAATTACTAATATCTAGTGCCATTAAAAATGAATTAAAAGTATTGTTTTTCATGTATCCTCAAACATTAATTTGTCTAATCTGTTTGTACATAAAACTATTTTGCAGATGTTTACAAGCAGCACAATGGATAGCTTGTCTACAATACAGTCTAAGGTTTTGGGTTTAGAACAAGTCATAGATAAAATAGCAGAAGGTCACAGTGGCAGATATTCTTCTGATTCTGCTATCTCCAAATTTATGAAGCATGGCTATAATGTTGCTTCTCCAAGAATATCTATGAGCACTCCTAGGTCTTCGGTAGATATTTCCAGTAGACCACCTTCGATGTTATCTACAAAAAAGACCGAGAACAACGAGCAGAGAACATATGGTAGAACTAGATGTGACAATTCTGCTAAAGAGGGTATAGATATGTGGAAAAGTTCAACGGTAAAGACTACTGGAAATCGTACATCAAAGGGCATCCAGAAAAATACTGTACAGGGAAGACAGAACATAGGTGGCGGTCAACTAAGGAAGCCTAATACTGTGTCTGCTACTGTCAATGCCAGACAAAGTATCCCAGAAAGTAAGAATAGGTTGTGGCAATGTGTGAAAGGCTTCCTGGGCGATGGTGACTTTGACTCTGCATACGTAGAAGCTCTTTGTTCAGATGATGAGCTTATCTTTGTCGAACTTCTTGAGAGAACTGGACCAGTCCTGGAAAGCTTGTCCCCTAAGACTGTTGGTGAAGTACTTAGTACATTGGTAACATTTTTTCTGGAGCAAAGATATGTGAACTCCATAATCCCTTGGCTACAACAAGTAAGTAACTCAACCCTTTTACCACTTCAGACTAGCTTTTATTTTCCCTTTCTATCTGGAGCTTCTATATATCCATTATGGAATACTGGATGCATGTATTCTGCATGGTTTTGATGCAATCTATCTGAACACAACACAACACTCCTAACTAGATTGTGGAGCAGCACATTGTACCCTTTTTTTATCAACAGAGAACATTGTACCCCTTGTTTTTATCAACAGAGCACATTGTACCTAGGTTTGGGCAGTTCAGTATGCAGACTGTGTTGGCTTAGAATATGCCGAATGTACAATTTACAGAATTTCAGGATGGGATAAATAGGGACCGCAACTAAGATACGATTAAGCACAATAAAGATTCATAACCAATATCCATACTAACCACGATTAATCACGGTAGAAGCATTGGTCAGTGAATATATGGTTACACCACATGCTTATTGTTTTTTTATCAGCTATGTATAGAACAATTATTCAAGGGACATCTCCCAAGACGGGAAAGCCGACTCCGAACGCTAAGGGGCTGACACTTGCATATTGTTGCCATACATTAAAATGAATTATGCATCATCATCCAATAGTAGATGGGCCTCTACTGCATTTCTCAAGTGCACTGTGCATCCACAATACATTTATCTGAATAGCAGTAGGTGTTCCAGTACTTCCATTTTTCTCATGTGCTGGCTTGGAATATTGGATGGATGTTAAAGTTATTTCAGACATACATGTGCACTGACCTACGGATTACATTAGCAAATTGATTTTCTATGATGAAGCCCTACCCTAAGGGATATTTTACTTGATACAGGTGGTGGATCTGAGTTCCACCCATGGGCCAAACTATCTCGCTCTCTCTGCAACAGCCAGGCGAGAAATCGTTTCTGCAATTCATGGAGCAGTGAACATGGAGTTTTCTAACCTGTCCGAGAGAAGAATTGTCACTGAACTTGCAATTAGACTGCGCCAAATGTGGGGTGAGGCAATCTGTGTTCAAGTCAATTTTTTATCAGCAATAACCCATTATGGAGATTGAAACGAGTGACCTCATATTTATTACATGAAGTCCCTGCCACTTCACCCACAACCCTTGGTTTCACCCTATTTTCTTACCTTGATATATGCACTGATTTTAAGATTCAGTAGCGTATGCAGGTAGATGTAGCAGCACCTTAAGGGGGGTATATCCAGGTGTTGGTAATTATAGCTAAAATGTAAAAGCCTGGTATGAAGTTTAATCATTAAGGGTGCCAGACGTTTAAGATATAGATTAAGATAACTACTAAGGGTGGTAAAGATCTAAATACTGTGTTACATATAGATGTCATTCACATCTGGAAGATATTTTGTTTAGCTTCTGGTACCAAATACCTAAGGTAATGAAGCTGAGAGAAGATATCTACCCATCATATGCCTAGCTTTAAAACGGGTATCAATTAGTAGAAAACCGCAACATACAATTGTTAATAAGTGAAAATTTTAAATGGTTTCAAAAAATGTTTACTATTGTGTGGCTCTGCATTGTAGCTCCCCTTGACCTAAAGAAGGATTTTCCACGTTTAGTACTTGTGGGGTTTTGCTTGCATCAGAAGATATTAAGCATGGTAGATCCCCTTATTACATTGATACCTTGTAAAAATGTATAGCCTGAATCCATCCGTTTATGGCTATTCTACATTTTATTTTCATGATAGGTTTGTCGGTGGAAGGCTTTTAGTACCATTCTCGGCTTTATGGTGCATTCTTGGATTTGTTGGTACTCAGTTTGAAAAGAGGCGTGTATCACTTACGAATCATGTTAACCATTTTGCAGGGAGTGCTCCTGAATATCAACTAACGCGAAGAACAGATGCTAATGGCCATGGATTCGCTGGTTCCAAGTAGAGACTTGTACTTTTTTCAGCGTTTGGCTTCAAAGTGTTGCATTTGTTCGGTTCTGAAGGTCATTTCTACCATATGTTCTACCAATATGGAACCTCTATTACCACTTTCCCAAAGAGTTTACACATAAATACAATGTTCTACTAATGTGAAAAATGTTACGATTAAAGGTGTGCAGATTCATCTAGAATCATAAGTTGGTAACTCAAAAATTAAAGGATACCATTTACATTGTGTTGGTACAAGCACTGAAAACTACAAGGTTTACATGTTTAGAAGGATGCTTATAACTACAACAATTTTACCTACAAACTTCAAAGACAACCTCATGCTTTTGTTAAAATGTGACAGTCAGTACTAGATCAAAATGCATATACATATCCTCTGAATGGCCACTTCTAAACATCTCAGACTCACAAGTAACAAACAAGAGCGAGCATGTTGCGCAACAGATGGACAAGCAAGTTGATAGATATGACTTCAGCTTTAACAATTCAGCTCCCCACATGAAGTGGTTTCTCGTTGGACTCCAAATCTGGAGGACTACAAAAGATCAGACTCAGTCGAGGGCACTGTGGACTCACTCTTACTCCTTCCATCTCCCGGCCTCCTTTTCCTCCTTTGTGAGGTTGCTCGTGCACTCTCCGTTCTAGTTGGGTTTCTTCTCTCCATAAGTGCCTCGGGAGTATCCTTCGGTACTTCATAAAGGGTCACTCCTTGACTTTCATTTTCAACTATTTCCTCTCCCTTGGATTGTAAAGTCTCAAGCATTTCAACCACCTGGCTCATGAGGGGCCTCCCTTTTGGGTTTTGGCTGAGGCATTGGTATGCCAAACCAGCCACCTTCATAAGAGTTCTAACTGAGTACTGCCCTTCCATTCTGGGGTCTATGATCCTCAGAAGCTTCTTATTATTGTTCAACAGAGGTCGTGCCCACTCAACCAAGTTATGCTCTCGACTCGGCCTGCTATTGTCCATTGCTCTCCTTCCAATAAGCATCTCAAGTAACACCACCCCAAAACCATAAACATCACTCCTAGCAGTCAAGTGCCCTGGTCCAGATAAATAACATTGCTTGGTTAATATATAATCACTGTTTAATATTGTGCTTGAATGATGAACCTATAGCAGCCCTTTATTGCCTTTCTTTCAGTCCCGATAATTGCACTGAATGTGGACAAAGCCACACCTTACTATTTCAAGCAAACAAAAAATCACAATATATATATACTTAAAATACGTATGATGAAGATGATGGTTTTTCTCCTGAATTTAGTTGCACAAACAGAGAGCGATAGAAAATAAGCTTACTAGCTTATAATGATATTTGTTGGGGAAAGATTCAATCAAATATATAGTCTGCAAACAGTAGAAATGAGGTTCTTTTACTTTCATTCCACCTATACAAAAACAAATAAAATGTACACATCAAACTTAAGAATATTTTCCTGCATTTTATTTCACTCTGCAAGGAAAGGGAAAGACAAAATTCTCAATCCCAATGCTTTTTGACTCTTGAGCTTAAATGAGGGGAATGGTAGTTCTTAGCATAGAATTATGATGAAACTTATATCTTGTAAAAGTTATTCATGTGAGCAATCAATTGTAAAATGTACCGCAGTAACGATGATTTGAAATCAACAGAGTTTCTTTCTTACTCAAAGAGGTGAAATATTTAAAAATCTTTGATGTCCATTATGAAATAGATATAGATAGCTCAAGAGAGTCAGATATAAAATAGCTTACCGGTCATTACATATTCTGGAGCAGCATACCCATATGTGCCCATTACTCGTGTTGATACATGTGTCTGATCTCCCATAGGCCCATCTTTTGCAAGCCCGAAATCAGAAAGTTTTGCATTGAAATCCTGCAAAGTTTTAGTTCAATTTCAGTAGCAGAAGTTTACAGGACTCCATATTCAAAAATACTACTTTCATGAATACTTGGATAGTAAATGTAAATAATTGACCAACTTTGTATGAGAATATGCTTTAAGGACTGTTTGAATATTTTTCAAAAGAGCCTATATACCAATCATATGTAACAAAAATGGCAACTCACTGCATCCAGTAAAATGTTTGATGTCTTAAAATCACGGTATATGATAGATCTTTCAGCACCATGAAGAACTGCAAGGCCCTTTGCTGCATCTAAAGCAATCTTTATCCTTTTCCACCAAGTCAAAGTACAGCCAACTCCTACCAATCAAGAAATTCTAAATGTAAAGCATGAAATTTAGAGCAAATAAAATTAGGACATATCGTTCACCTCCAAATGTTTTCAAGGAAATTATTGGTTTTAGACTTCCAGTACTTAACCTTATGTAAGCTCATGACTTAAACAGCATGCAATGACATATGGTATACCAGGTATGGAGTCTAAACTGATAAAAGTTAACCTAATTTCAGTTGTCCCATATCAAATATGGGCCAATGCAAAGGTGTCCTGTGTTACATCATGATAAGGGTATATAGCATTCACACAAAAAATGTCAACTATGAAATGTTGCAATAAGTGCTGTCTTTTCTGTTACATGTCATTCTACCTGCCAGCTCTAGTAGATTGTTTGGTGACTACTGTTGGAGAAAAATAAAGGAAATTAAGAGATGCATAATAAGAAGCTCATATTGGCTTCCCTTTGTCAAATGAAACTGATTTTTCCCTTGCTTCGTTTGGACATTGAAAAGTGAGAGGAGATTAAATTGTCATATTTTGGAAGTAATTTTCAAATTTTGGCTACTATATATGTCATCGCAATAACAAAGCCACAGTGGTTTGTTAAAATCAGTTCTCGAATTCCAAAAGAACGTGTCTGTTTGGCACACATATCCCCTTCTTTTCTCTATGCTTATCGACAATATAAGAAGTGGGTCAGAAAACAATTCCCCTTCTTTTTCCTATTTTCTCTGTTCCTTTTCATGTCCTAGGTCCAGAAAAACGTAAAATAACTTTTTTCCCATTAGTTTTATCATTTGAAGCAAAATATATACAGCTGCTCATAGATTGAATAAGCCTTTTTCGAAACTACTGCCATAATAAAGAAGCCTCCAAGCTCCATTTCAAGGATTAGAAAAGATATCCAAAGGAATGTACAATTTAAAATGGGGGAAAGGAAAAGAAACATTACTGTATTATTATATAGAGCGACAAGGAACTAAATTAAGATAACTTTTTCCCCTTGGAATTCAATTTGACATGCCCAGGAATCTGAATAAGGGAAGAAAACATTTAGTCTCTAGCCTAAAATGTCAACTACAAACGAATATTGGAAACATCACGGGGTTAGTTAATTGGCACTCTTATTTACTTGGGGGGTTGCCAGTTGAGCTTAACATGGATTTCTTTTTGGTTAGCATCAAGCAAGAGCAAATCTAGAACTGAAAACAACAACTTACTGCGAAAAAGATGTTTTTCTAAGTTACCACCAGCCATATGTTCATAGACCAACAGTCTGTGCTCGTCCTCACAACAATACCCAATGAGCTTCACAAGATTGGGGTGACTAAGTTGTCCTAAATAATTAACTTCTGCCTGCAAAACAAACATCCATGATAAAATATAAGCTTACTTTCTGGCCAATCATAAAAATCATCCTCTTAAACAATAACTAATGGGACATGAATTTTCACTTCATCTGGTGGATCTAGATACAGCTGAAGATATATGCCATAAACAAAAATAGGTGCTCATACTTATTAGATAGCTGACTTTCCCCGTTTCCCACTGATAATGATCACATCAAACTTGCTACATTCATTTTTTAAACGCCAATATTTCACGGCATTCACCCTCTTTTATTTGATGACAACCACTATAAAGTATTGGATAAGACATCCCTTAGATATCTTTTTAACAGTAATTACAGTTTTACGTGCATGCATAAATATAAGCAAGTGCCTTTTCATCCTAATTCAACGCAATGATGCAGTCAAAACTATTTATGAGACAACCTTATTCTCTTGGACAAATTCAAACTGGAAGCTACTATTGGATTTGCTTTACTGCTTGTTGCATTTTGAGTGACACACTTCTTGCACAGAAGTTAGTAAGGCAATGTACACTATAAAACTAGATGGATAATTTCACATCATATTTGCATACCTATAGAATATGAATCATGTTGATTTACTAGTGTCAGTCATCGAAGAAATAAATATCTTTCTTTTAACCAGTGAAAGAGCTTTGACTTAATGGTGCAGAATCTTACAGTTCTAATGCTAGAAGTAAAGCCCAATATAGGAAGAGAATAAATACTGTGAAACGAGTCGAAGCATATACCAGCCATTCTCTGTCACCTTGAAACCCTTCTGGGTTAAGCTCCTTTATAGCAACTTGTGTGGTCTTGTAGCCTGGTCGAACACTCTCATCTATAACTCCTTTATAGACAACTCCAAACCCACCTTCCCCAATTATCAAATTCGGTCGGAAGGTCTTTGTGGCTAACCTCATCTCCTCGTAAGTAAAGATATCAACATTGCTATATCCAGGATTCTGACGAAGTTCGTTGACATCCTTGGGAGCCACTGTAGTTCTCGTACTTTTGCTCTCATATTCTCTATTAGATGTCATTGTAGATTTCTCAGTCTCATCTACTGAAGCAAGAGCTTCACAATGGAAAAAGACCATGAGACAAAAGGTAAGTAGAGACATTAAGTAATTGCAACTTCAGAGACACTAAGAAATGCAAGTGACTATTGGTGTAACAAACTAATGCAGATCCCAAAATGCCCCCATATCTCATTGCGAATTCAATATGCACGGTAATTGATATTTTGCCAAATATTGTACAAGAAAAAAAGAAGAGATTTTCTACATTAATATCAGATTTAAGTTTTCCAAACCCATTCTCCAACATGCCAAAAACGGTCATCCACAATAATATAGCAATTCTCAGAACCAGTTCCATAAATTTCTAGTTTTGGTTGGACCGCGACTAGAATTGAAGTTGCATATATTAGGACTCGATCCAAACAAATCGATAAAACCCCACTTCCCGAAAGTTTAAAAATTCATTTCCTTTTCCTCGTGCCCATTTTCCAGGAAACCAAACAGAAGGGAGAAATCACAACAAGA
This sequence comes from Geranium incanum, assembly GCA_036897385.1. Lineage (NCBI taxonomy): Eukaryota > Viridiplantae > Streptophyta > Magnoliopsida > Geraniales > Geraniaceae > Geranium > Geranium incanum. The sequence continues at coordinate 10,378 of JAYMTQ010001892.1, forward strand.
AAGAAAAAGAGAAGAAATTAAAATCACCTGGGAACTTGTTATAAAACTGACGAGTATCTTCGGTACTGAAACAACCCCCCATGAATCTGAATCCGAATCCGAATCCGGAACTCAGATTTACATTTCCCAACACGACCCTTCCGCCATCATTTACCGGATAAACTCAAAGATGCAAAACAAAAATCGAGGGCAATGAGAACAAAGCGCCTGATAAAATCTCAAGGGGAAAAGAGAGGTAAGGTTCCGATCGGTATGTGAATCGCCGAGAAATGGCACGAATATTGCCGGAGATCGGAGAAATGAGGATCAGCGATACGCGGCACCAGAAATTTATTCAAAACGAAGCAGAGAGAGACCCAAATGAAATGAAAGAGAGAGAGAGAGAGAGTGTGTGTACGTTGGTTAACTTAACCGCCGAAAACGCCAAACCAACCAAAACCCTATTTTGCCACCAAATCTTTCCCTTTTTTACCATCTCTGCCATTCTCTTTTCATCATCTCATTATGTATTATTAATAGCTTAGCCTTAGCCTTCTAATTCTAGCATCAACCCAAATATATACCTTGTAATTTCTTTTTCAAATAAATTAAACAATCACTGTCTACATCAAATTTGTTGTATGATGATGGTTTAGGATTAAACTTTTTAAGGGTTAATATTTAATCACGGGTCAATTTATTAAAAAAATACATGTATGTATCTCTGCTATTTGCTTTTCATTATTATGTATCATTAATGGCTTAGCCTTAGCCTTCTAATTCTATCACTAACCCAAATATATACATGAAAAATTATATTTCAAATAAACTTAAACAATTATTATCTACATCAAATTTGTTGTATGGAGGTGGATTAGGGTTAAACAGTCTGATAAAATAGGAATGTATGTGTTTTCATGTCCAATTTTATACTAGTTAATATTACATACTTTATTATTTACAAGGTTGTTATGGTTAAATCTAGATGGATATTCTAGTTTTTATTTCAATGAATGAGTTTCATCACCTATATGTATGTATATATTTATGAAAATGAGTAAAATTGTTTTAAATTTGAAGGATGTGCAACATTATTGTTTTTTTAAATGTATTTGGAATGGAGAGCATCTTGACCGAGGAGTCAGGCAGCTGGCAGAAGCAGGTCCAAGCGAAAGAGGCCAAACAAACATAATGATGCAAATTTGAATTTGACAAAAGTGGAAGAAAAGTAGAATAATAATTTTCCTGGTTGGACCAAAATGAGCTCCCTACTCGTTTTTAGGTCGTCTCGCTTTGTTTGTTTGTCACAAAATTATCAGATTTGTCCAATGACCACGTTAACTATTTTATTCTTTTTATTTGGTGAGTATATTTGGGATGAACTAACAATACATGGTTGTTTCCCCCTTTTTAGATTTAATACAAACTGTATGTGCAATTATTCTCAATAGGTAATTAATTAATTAGTGACTTTTGTAATTGATATATTTGACAATGTAAGTATTATTAAAGCAATATATACTTATATTTCACATATTTTGACCACCAAATTTTACAAAGAAACGGAAATTTAAAATTATTGTAGCTAACATAATTTTCACCGTTATTATTTGTTGATTAGAAAGAGAGATAGAAGATAACGGTCCGAAATTGTGCCTTGGTTTTACTCTTGCACAGTAACGGGGCACACCATTATTATGAAATTCTATATTATACTTATCCTTATAAATACTACAGCTTATAAAATCTCTCTCTTTGCGTTGGTGGAGTCGAATTTACAGAGAAAAATATTTAAAATTTTAAGGGAAAAAAGTTCGATTTTTTCTCAAAAACAACAGAGCTTTGCAATGTAATGCAATGTGTTGTTGTTGTTTGTGGGATATAAAAGACTGAGATGAGAAAATAGAATTGAAAATAGGGACGAAGAAATGGAGGAGTGGAGATAGTAATTTTGACCTCCTCTAGCCTGTCATGTTGCGGATGGGTTACCGGTTACCGCCGGTCGAAGTAGTCCTACGTGTCAACATTTGGGCTTGTTTTTTATGGCCAAATGTGGTCTAATTAGAAACTAAATTGGATAGAGTGTGGGGGCATTTTGGGAATTTAGAGAAA
>JAYMTQ010001893.1:0-12467 GCA_036897385.1 Geranium incanum
TTCGGGTCTAAAACGGGTTAAAATATAATTATCTTGGCATGATAGATCCTGGGTAGTTTTAGGGGCAATTCCATGGTAAAATATCGCTTCCGCTTGCATGAAATTTATTGTTTGGAACCCATGGAAACCCAACAATTTGTTACTTGGTCATAATATTCTTGACACGGAAAATCGTCTCTTGTCAATATAGAGCACAATCAAAGTCACAAAACTCAAATAAGTTACTGGTTATCAATCAAGCAAGCTACAAATATTCAGCTTCCAAGGAGATGAAGGACTTACTTGGAGCAACATGCATAAGAGTTATTAGTTGAAGCAAGAAGAAACATAGTTCCTATAATGTCAAAACTCAGCTGACAAATCCTCATAACTTAGAAAAAAATTAAGGTTTGATATCCTTTTTTGTATCAACAACAGTTGGGGACATCCTAATCTAAATGAGTTTTATATCTGACTCCACATTTTTATTACTAGCTCATTTGCCTAGTCAGTTGAAAACCAAATGTGAAACTAACCTGTTGAGGTGATTGAATCTTACTTGTAGTTGTAGTTGTATGTGTATGCAATGATAAAATGAAAAACAGTTTGATCTGTCACAGATCACTCTTGGCATTAGGCTTGCAAAACTTGTAAGAGGTCTAAAGCATGTAACAATTAGCACAGCTCATATAGCAGACTACAAAATCTTAGTACGTCTGGTAGCTTTGATTTGAAGTTCCACTTAGATAACAGGAATTTAGATTCAAATCCAAGCCACTTCAAGAACTCACTCACTACTACAGTGCATATCAATTTCAAATGAGAAGGACACCCCTCTCGTTTGAAATACATGGTTCACAAACATTAGAATTATAATTAAAATTCAATTGTCAAATGTCAGATATGAAATCGTGAATTTCAAATCAAATCCAAGAATTCAAATACTACCTTAACAATTATCATTTCCAAATAATATGTACACAATCTACCTGTGTGAGATTGACACAGATTCTGCCTCCAAAGCTGAAATTGGTATCCATGCAATTTAGAAAGAAAAATCAATTCAGAAAACTAAAACTAACCAAACAATGAACCTTTCGGATAGCTGAATCTTAATGTCAAATATACAGTTCCTTTGATTTCGGAAATGAGAATCAACAGAAATGTAAAACATGGAAAAAATGAGCATAAAGAAAGCAGCATGAGCATGAGCTTGATTTAGAGCTTACATGCGTTAATGGCGGACCTAGAGAAGAGGAGAGCAGAGAGAGGTGCCGGAAAGTGACGCCACAAGGAGGATCAGTTTCAGATCCTTGTGATCCGAAGATCGAGCATCGCCGATTGAGCCGTTTCAATGCTCATCTGTGATCCTGTAATGGTAAGGATTCGATTCTTCTTCATTCTCTGGTTTTTTGAATCGGAAAAATGGATTTTCTCAGAGAGAAAAAGGAGCGCGGGCGGGAAAGTTGAATTTTTGTTAAGAATCTGCTCTTTTTTCTACGAATAAATATGTTGAGAAATCAATTACACAACTTCTATGGTGAGCTGTCAATTGCACAAGTTAAGCATAACAAGGATTAGAGCAATTAATCAGATTTTTGAAGATTAGGTTGCATTTGAGTAAATAATTGACATCATTAGGAGAATACCACGACAGCACTAATCTTATCATGGACCCCGTCACACCAGAGTGGGATCACCTGACGACCCATGGTGTTTGACACTTTACCAAACCAACAAAAAGTCCGGTCCAACGCGCGTGACATACACCGCCCAGCACCCCCTCGTTTCTGGCCCCGGCCCAACTACAGAGCCACACGCGCCGGCACTATATGTTTTCATTTTAGCGCTTCGAGAGAGAGTCGCCCCCACACCCTCTCCCCGGTCTTCCTTTTCAAAGTTTCAAAGTATATTTTTTTATTCACCCTCAATTTCTCTCTGTCACTGTTTGGTTCAAGAGAAAATTTCAGAAGAAAATCAAAATCAAAATCCAAACATCTCATTCTCCTTCAGCCACAACCCCCTTCTTCTCTGTTGCGGTGTGTATCTGTACCTTGTCCTCTTTTGTCTAATTGAGCATCGTGTCACTGTACGGACGGCGGAGATAAAATTGGGTTTTGGATTCTTCCAGTGATTAGCGAGAGATGAGCGTGGTTGGGAGGCAGATGTCAAGATCTAGCTCGACGGTGCACCACCAGCGGCAGTACTCCGAGACCTTTCTAGAATCCTCGATGAACAACAAGTGGCTCCAATCCTCTGCTCTTTCTTCTTCACAGGTGCGTCTCTTTGATTGCCTCTATCATTGAAACGTCGTGTTTATGGTCTATGTTCCTTTCTGTTTGGTGCAGGATTTTGGTTTTAACGGTGGGGGAGGAGCTCAGGGATCGAGGATGAACCGGAACTCTCAATCGGCAGCTTGTTCGCGTTCTTCGAGCTTGAGGAAGGGTGTTGATGAGCTTGTGCCGCCCAGTGAGCTCAGCCCTGGGCTGCTCGATCTGCATTCGCTTGATACAGAGCTGTTACCTGAGGTTTGGTCTTATCTTGGTGATTTTTGACATTTTCTACTGTCTTTTTGTTGGTGTTTAGATTGCTCATATCACTGTTAACATCTATTTGAGTCCCTTTTTCACTAAACGAGTTATTATTCTTTCATGTTTTTTTGTTTGTTATGTCATATATTATCATGGTCTGACTTATACTTGAATGTTGAGGGGATAATTCATTTCCATGGCATGCTACCAAAACCTCATGTTTTTCTTTTGTTGTTGCTAAACTAGATACACTATTTCCAAATGGTTCTGCATTTGAAGATTACTAGCAATTCCTTAAAGCACGATTTCGAATATTAGATTCCTTTTTGAAAAGGGAAAAAAACTATTTTTGATCTGAATGACTTAGCCTGTGGATTTCTGTGACTGTGAATTGCAACTCTATTTTCAAGGAATATCAACTGAGACTTTGTGGATCACAGTTCTGTACTTGTTGGAAATGGTTATATATGGTTTGTCGAACTGCATACATTTCTTGTCACTTCATATTTTGTACCTATGATGAACTTAGTTCCCTTAATGTTGTTATGTTTCTTGTCAGTGTAAGTAATATGTCTTTCTTGTATGCGTTGCTCAAAGAAATTTCCCTGTGGTGACTCTATCATAGTGAGAAAAAAGAATTTCAACATGTTAATTACTAATGTGATTGTATATACCACATTGCTAGATGCTGGTTCCTGGCCCACATGATCATTACACACTTCATCAACCTGTTCGCGGCATGAAATTTGAAGACTCGGAGCAATATCTCTCTACCAATAAGTTTACAAGCAAACCATCTCGTGGTTTACCGGAGAACAACTTTTTTAAGAGTGTCTCTTCTGATAGAGAAAGAGCAAACAATGTAGCTAAGATCAAAGTCGTGGTATGTAGTTTTCATAGTGCTAGCATGCTTCTCTGATTTTTTGTTCGCATACTATAGATTTAGTCATTGAGCAAAGTTCATGCCCAACTAGATCAATCTAGGAAGGCTTGTTGGAGCTACTAGATTCGAAAATAAAAGCTATTTTCTTTTTGTTTTCAAATGGCAGGTCCGGAAGAGACCGCTTAACAGGAAGGAAATGGCGAAGAAAGAGGAAGATATTATTACCATACAGCCAAATTCCAATGCTCTCACAGTTCATGAAACAAAACTTAAGGTTGTTGTTTTGTTTGTATGAACCTTTCTATAATTATTTGGTAAATGGGTCAATACTATGAAGCATACCTCAAGTTTACTGCCATTTAATGGCTCTGCAGTTTTTTCTTTATACCAGGTCCTTTTTCTTGATGGATACCTAGGTTTCCTCTCATAGGAATAGTTCTTTTCTTACCTTTTATTAGTTGTGTTATTGGTTGCATAGAAATGCCCAAAGCAGGTTACCTTGTTTAAAAATTTAGTCATAGCATTGCCAAACTATTCTACTCTCAAATTTTCACGGGAACAGTTGCATAGAACTGCATAATTATAACTGATAAGCTTGCATCTACTTTCATGAAAGTATAAATGTTTTTTTTTATAATTTAAAAGATTCATTGGCGACGACATTATTCTGGGGCAGTTCTGCTGAAAATAGGAAAGATTCAATGGTTTCCACTGTGTCAACTGTGTACTTTAACATGCAACCTGGGAGTTCCTTCTCAGAAGTCTGACACATACTATTTTCTGCAGGTGGACTTAACAGAGTATGTTGAAAAACACGAGTTTGTATTTGATGCTGTGCTCGATGAAGATGTTTCCAATGATGAAGTGAGTATAGAACAAGACTTGGACCATATTAGGAGGTGAAGGATCATTCAAATGATCTCACTAGATATCTTCTGTCATTTTCAGGTGTACTACGAGACTGTGGAACCCATAGTTCCCTTAATTTTCAACCGAACAAAAGCAACCTGCTTTGCATATGGGCAAACAGGCATGTGTCCTGCTTTACTAATTCAATTCAACTATGCAGATTTGTGCTGGCATTAGAAGCATAATTCTTCAGAATGTTGTCTTATTATATTTTAATATAGGAACTTATGTCTCAAAGTTCAATGGCTTGGTTGTTATTGGTGTAGCTGTTGCTGTACCTGTATGTCTTCAAGTTTAAGCCCAAAACATAGCTTCCATATTCAACTAAAAAGGTCTATCGTCAAATTATATCACTCTCAGTGAACTTTGGTTTGCTTCTTCAGGGAGTGGAAAGACGTATACCATGCAACCGCTTCCTTTGAAAGCTTCTCAGCATATTTTGAGTCTGGTGCATCAGACATACAGGAATCAAGGTTTTCAGCTGTTTGTCAGTTTCTTTGAGATTTATGGAGGGAAACTATTTGACCTCCTCAATGATCGGAAGTAAGTATTTTACTATTGTTTGCTATGAGTATGCTAGAGAAGATTTACAGTATTTGTTAAGCTTCTAATCTTGTAATAGTCTAGAGCTGATTTACAATTTGGTCCATCCTTGAATTGAAATTTATTCTGCAGAAAGCTTTTCATGAGGGAGGATGGAAAACAGCAAGTGTGCATTGTAGGCTTACAAGAATATAGAGTTTATGATGTTCAGACAATTAGTGACTTCATTGAGAGAGGAAATGCCTCAAGAAGTACTGGTACAACTGGTGCAAATGAAGAATCTTCTCGATCTCATGCCATCCTTCAGCTTGCAATCAAAAGATCTGTAGATGGCTCTGAATCAAAGCCTGCTCGACCTGTAGGGAAGCTATCTTTTATAGATTTGGCTGGAAGTGAGCGTGGTGCAGATACAACTGATAATGATAAACAGACTAGGTAGGACTTGCTTTAGGATTTTTGAGCTGTTAGCAGGGTTAATTTTCTTTCTATATTTTTGAGACAATATCAACCAATCATATGCTTATTCATTTTCTTAAAACTAGTGCAGAATAGAAGGAGCTGAAATAAATAAAAGCTTACTTGCTTTGAAAGAGTGCATCAGAGCTCTAGACAATGACCAGGGTCACATTCCATTCAGAGGGAGTAAGCTGACTGAAGTTCTAAGAGATTCATTTGTTGGTGACTCACGCACTGTAATGATTTCTTGCATTTCTCCTAGCTCTGGGTCATGTGAACACACTCTCAACACATTAAGATATGCTGACAGGTTTGTGGCTTTGTGAGAAAATTAACAGGTTATGATTCTTGTGTTTGAAAATTTCTGATATAAACAGTTTTACACAGGGTGAAGAGTCTCTCAAGAGGGAACAATTCTAAGAAAGATCCATTATCTTCTTCAAACCTCAGAAATTCAACTGCAGTAACCTTATCTTCACTGGTACCAAACGAGCCAACCTATAAGGACAGTTCAACCGATGTTACGAACGAAAAGAACAGGTTTGGTTGGTCAAAACAGATTGAAAGAGAACCTTCCCCGCCTTCTAACGTGAATCGGGTTCCTAGTGGAAGGGCAGAGGGGAATTTGATTGCACCTGTGTATTCTGGAGATGATTATTACCAGAGCCAGAGAAGTACACATAATGATTTTTCTGGAGATGATTATGATTACCCTGAACAGAGCTATGAACAAGACAAGCCATCATGGATGAATACTGCTTTAGAGGATGATAGGAAAGCTGAAGCTGTGAAACAAAGAAATTTCCAAACAGCAGAACTGGATGATGATCTTGATACGCTGTTGAAGGTAACCAAACCGAGTGTATATCTATTTTGATTTTAAATTCAACAGTCAGATTTCTAATCAAAATGAAACGTTCATTTGCTTTGATACTAGGAAGAGGAAGATCTTGTAAACGCTCATCGCCAACAAGTTGAGGAGACCATAGACATTGTGAGGAAGGTAAAGCAGAGTAGACTTATAGTAACCACTCTCTATGGTTGGTTCATTTCTTCAGTGTAACTGGATTTTACACTGACTTTACGAATCGATGCAGGAGATGAATCTTCTTTTTGAAGCCGACCAACCAGGGAATCAGGTCGATGACTACATCTCCAGATTAAACACAATTCTATCACAGAAGGCTGCAGGAATCGTGCAACTGCAGACCCGGTTGGCCCAATTCCAAAGGCGATTGAAAGAGCACAGTGTTCTTGTGTCTTCTGCTGATTGATTTCAGCTGGGGGTGTTTGTGCAAGTCACAGGTTGTTTATTGAGTGAATTGATGGCAATTCTGAAATGGAGGTCATGTTGTTGGTCATACAAAGGTACCAACTGGTGTGAGTTTTGTGAGTGGACCCTGATTGCTTTATTTATCAGCCCTCGTCTGCTGCCTTGTGAGTTACAGGTAAGTTTATGCAAATATATTTATTTTGTAAAGCTTTGTGGCAGTGCAATTTTTACTACGACAATAAATAGTATAAATAAGTTGTTTGGATTGCTGTTAGGACTCTTTGAACAGATATCATAAAGACCAATTCGGTCATGAAATCATGGAATTTGCCTTTCTTCGTAGGTGGATTTTGATTTTTGATGTTTACTAGTTCCTTATTCCTTAAGTTGATGGGTCGACACATATTGGGTTTACTCATGGACCTGTGGGCCTTGTCGTGATTTTCAATATTGAGGGCCTAAAACTCAATTTATGGGCCTGGCCTTTTTTCCCTTTCTTTCTGTGTATATTTCTCGGCCCACTGGACACACACTGAAGTCCACTATATCAACATCCTCAATTTCTTATAGGTGTCTCATGTATTGCTTTTGTTTTTTGTTTTTCCCTTCCCTTTAATGCCCTTTATAATCATCATTTTCTTCTTTCCAATACTAAAATTTTATTGGTGAATCTCAATTAATACAATTAATGATTAATTGGGCTAGGAGTGTCTTTAATCCTTTGAGCACATCTTCTGTGGGGCTATCATGTTTCTGACTCTAAATCAATAGTTAATTACTTCCATCTCCTGCTAGATGAGATTTCACTTTAAATAAATCTTCTCAAGTCCTACCCTCTCTTCTCATGCTTCTTTTCTGCTTATTTTGCACCTACTTTTAAAATTTTATTTCAATTAGCTAATAATTTAAGCTCTCTAGGAAATTAACCATCTAATTTAGGGGTGGGTATTGCAGACCCGGAACCATAGAATCGGGAACCGCGAATAACGATTTTGGTTTTGATTCTAAAATTTAAAAAACCATTATTTTTTGGTTCGGTTTTGGTTCTTAAATATAGAACCGGTGAATATCCGGTTCAGAACCAAATTGGTTCGCTAAACATCAGATCAATCAACCATTCCTTAAGTTCTTTTCTTCATCACCACCTACTTCGCTGGTTTGATCTTGATTTACTTCGATCAAATGGTGAAAGTCTCAATGTTTGTAAACTTTATAATTCGATTGGATTGTAATAATTAAGTCTTAGCGTTTGGTTTTTATTAAAACTTTAAGTGATTACAAATTTCAAGTTTTGTTTAAAAATCAGGATCTAAATCGTGTAATTTGATCCATAAACTGCATAATTAACAAAAAAAGAGGCACCGATTCTATTTGAACCATAAACTGCATAATTAACAAAAATAGAGAAGCGACCGTATTCATAATGATTTTGAATACGGTTCTAAAAAGTTGAGGACCAAGGGGTCCGTCTTGTTCTTGACCATGCCCACCCTAAATCTATTTTGACTCTACTATGCAAATGATTTTCATTAACTAGGTATTCTTAACAAGAGTTGTGAAAACAAAGTATGATACAAATTAGAAACTATTTTAAGTCATTAAATTGATAAAACACGTTATTAATAATAAATAATTTTAACTACATTCAAGCTTACCAAAATTATATATTTTCCCTTAACCTGTGAGATTGGTTTTAGTTTTCACCATAACAGTATTATGGTGAGATTGAAAATCAAAAAAATATTATGGTGAGATTGGCTTTAGTTTTCACCGAAATTATATATTTTCCCCAAACAGCTGAGATTAGTTTTAATTTTCACCATAAGAACAGTTTTTACCTGAGTAATCATCTTCCTAATAATACTATATATTTATTATTTCCAATAATTGCAGGTTTCCCAATAATTACAAAATTAAAATGATACTTGTAGCTCATCTATGAAGACCAAGTTTTTTGCATTTGGTGGGTATATTATGTTTATGTGACTGGTGACAGATACATATCTTAATCACTCCATTAAGAAATTAGTTGCTCCATTACATACAAACAAGACAATAGAATCTTTGTGGGCACTATAAATGTCCTCTACCCATTAATTTACAACATTTTTCTAATTAAAAGCTTAAAGATAGTTTGTTGAACTAATTAATGTCTTGATTAGACCCTTGTGTGGGAATTTCACTTTTCTTTTTGTGGATTTAAATGACTAAGTTACCAAAGTGATCCTTTTAGTGAGTGGACTTCAATGTGTTAAGATTGATATATAAGAGCAAGAATCACGCCTTATATCAACTTTTGCAAGACTAATTTATATACCTTTTACAAATGTTTACTTATCAATTTATTAAATACTTAGAGCTCTAGTCAAGAGGGTCTTAAGTTCAAGTTGAGATACAGTAAATTATTTATCTTATTTATATTTTATCTTAATTATGTTAGATCTCTTTCTTCTAATCTTTATTATGCATTTTTTTTAAATGAGTCAAATAACAATATGGTTCACTTGCTTTTTCACAATTTGTTGATAAAAACATATATAACATATTATCAAGTATTTATAAAGTTGTAATGATATATTTAAAATTTTACTCAAAACAAAACCATCTTTATTATTCTTAAATGATATGGAAGTTTTTTAAATAAGTACATCAATATCTTATTTTATCCAACATCTTTTTTATCTCGTGCACAGAACAATGTTTAAATTCACAATCAGTTCAAATTTGTTAAGTAACTGAATTGAGATGTTGAAAACACCCATCACTTATAATTTTAAATGTATAATATTAAAATAGAGCATCATTATAAGTCAAGATTCATAATAAAAAATGAAAGTACATTTGACCTAGGAACCATTGAGTATGAAGGAAAGGCTAGAGATGCTAATTCTACATCTAGCTAGGAATTGCTCCGATTCCCTAATTATAATAATACGTTTTAATCGATTAATTAATCATAAAGTATTTTTTTTAAAGTTAATCATAAAGTATGAGGAATATAGCATATATAGCTGCTTGCTGGGGACATATATAAGGGCTAACCTCAATATAGAAAAGCTAAGAAACAAAAATATAACTAGTCTATTACACACTGCGTATAGTAGGTGTCACATTCCATAAGTCAGTTTCTCATTTAATTCCCACAACCGACGGTCCAAAACCAATATCCATCATCTTGCTCCAACAATGCATAGTAAAAGTGAAATTTCATGTATAGTTTCTGTTCTTCCATCATAATTCATAAGTTGACTGCAAAACCCAACGTTTTTTCTCAATGACACATCAAATCTATCATAGATTGTCCCTATATATAAACCTTAAAATGGAAAAAGTAAGTCTCTCAACCTTGACAACCGACAACCATACCATAAATGATTGCTTCATTATCATGTCTACATGTGTTCCACTCGTTATTAACATGATTTATATTGTCTTTAACAACAAAATTGTCGGAATCTCATACATGAGTGAGCGTAGAAAACTTGGAATCTTGAAGTGAATTGCCACATGTTTTGAGAAAGAAAAAACATATTGGAATTGCAGATTGAGGAATATACTTTGTAGACTTGTTTCATTCTCTCCAATATAGGATCCTCCAAAACGCATTTTCATGAGTGCAAAGCTAGTGTCGGATGATGACTTGGCATCTTTGGATCACTCTTCAATATGGTTTACTTGTTTTTCAATTTATCATCTCACTCAAATTTTGAATCGTTTATAAGACAATCCATCATTCATTCAAATTACAATTGAATATGATATGTTCCAACATCTGCAAAAATATTATTTTGAGATAGTGATAACATAGATATCTCTTAAAGACTAAAGTATAGATCCATACACTTATTTAAATATTATTTTTGTGTCTTTAATCGACTGGAACCTTCATTAATTATGTCAACACATGTAAAAATAAATTCAAGTTAAAATGTGAAAAGTAAGTTTATGCAAGAATTGAAATCCATAGTTGCATAGGGATGAGCAAAATCTTCTTTTCTTTATAAAAACAATTGTTTCAAAGAATAATGACTCTTTCTTTTAGTGCAACTTTGCAGGGTGTTACCCTACAATGAAGTATAAACAATCAATAAATTGTATATATAATCTTATGAAAATGATTACAAGTTTATCAAGGTATAAAGTGTATTAGTGTTCTAGATATTTTACCCTACTTAAATGTGAGATTGACATGTTCATTATTTTCAAAACTAGAGTCATACAAATGTACAAATCCAACAAGTTGATGACCAAAAACTTATGGCCCCAAAGAAGGAAAAAAAGATGGATTTGGAAAATGTGATCAATACCCACAAAAATTGAAAAGATAAAGTTAAAATCATGACTAATACGTGACTGATCAATCATATATAAATTCATTTATCTTACATTTTTAGAATTCTTGTGAGTCTACCGATGATACTGATGTTTAAAGTTATATATAAGATAATATCTCACTGTCAAATGAATACTACTCTTGAAGGAAAAAATGCGACTAACTAATCATTTGTTCTTATCTAATAATGTCTATTGTTCCATTGATTGGTTTGACAAATAAAGTACAAGAAAATGTGGGTGTTAATTGTTCATGGGAGTCAATTTGGCATGACATTAACATGCAAGGTATACATGTAGCTAGCTAGGGTTTTGGTTCTCTCTATCTTTATACAACTTTATGACTTAAATTTGATGTTTGCACTAAAAGCTTGTCATATGGTTAAAAAGAACACCACGAAGAGGAAGAGGTGATAGAGAAAAAATGGTGAGCAAGTGTCCATGGGCTTTCCCTGGGCCCACCATATGGGCCCATGTATAACCCCACCATATGTGATGTGGGAAATAATGTAATTACTATTGTTTATTTGGAAGGTAGTCTTTGGTATGGGCGGGGACGGTTTGGAACCGGCCAGAACCAACCTGAATCAAACCTCTTGGCTCACAATGTATGGGAACAAACCCAGAAAAATAGTTTAGTTTTAGGCTCAATTCTGACCAATTTGGTTCTAGTCCTACCTAGTTGAAATCGACTAATTTTCAATTTGGAATTCATGCTCGATTTATAAATCAAATTTAACGGATTGGAGCCCAATTTATAACCAAAACATTAATTTCGCAATCATATAAAACACTTATGAAAATCAAATGGTTAAATTTAATTGTTACATTGCAATCAAAATATAAAGCTAATAACAATAAAAGATATATATAACTTATGTAGGTGAATGAGAGATGAACACGTGCAATACAAACCAGTTTGGTTCATATTGAATAATTGACGGTTCAGAATTTTAAGAGCTAAAACTAAACCAAAATTGAATAATTCTTTTATATTAAACTCAAAACCGAACCATTACTTAGGATTCCAATTTTTTTTTGTAAGGTTTTGGGAGGTTGGTGGTGGTTTAATGTTAGTTATTACTAAGAGAGTGCTCATATATTAGTAGCTAAAAATTACAGTGTCTGCCACAGAGAGTCTGATGTTCATGTATATATATTGGATCCAAGTTTGATCTCAAATGCGCATATATAGTGTCTCTGTTTTGGCTCCCACATTCAACATCAAGTGGGATAATCCCTCCCTCAGTTGCAGGAAATTTGAATCCTTTCCTGGTCAAGCCTATCATATAGTTATAAAAAAGATTGATCTCTGTTGTATTCCATATGGAGTACCTGCAACTCCAAGAGGTGGAGGGAAAACAGAGGCATGACCCTTTGAGGCCACAGGAGTCCAAGGCATCTGAATCGAGGAGGAGGTGCATCTGGGTTCCGGGTGCGGTGATCGTGGGCGCCGGACCGTCGGGCCTGGCGGCGGCGGCGTGCCTGAAGGCCAGGGGCATCCCGAGCCTGGTCCTGGAGAGGTTCAGCTGCATAGCCTCCCTGTGGCAGCCCAAGACCT
>JAYMTQ010001894.1:0-12464 GCA_036897385.1 Geranium incanum
TTTGATTATGCATTACAATAGGAAGTTCCTATATATAGGGAACAATAGGAAATAAACCAAATAGGAAAACATAAAACTAATAGGAAATCCTAATATTAATTAACTATTCTAACACCTCTCTCTGTCTCTCTTTCCTTATCGGTTAGTGTATTTATTTTGACATCCTTTGATTCAAAGGTAGAGGTAGATATTGAGATTGAATTTGATTCCGAGCCAAAGACAAATCATTACATCCACGGAAAACCTCCACGAACCTCACTTTTCAGTTTTCTATGTTAGCACAAAATGATATTCTCTACTGTTGGTAAAATAACAGTTCCATGAGTATAATCAGCAATTTTTGTTATCATGCAGGTTCAAGATTCGATTCCTTTCTCAATAGGACTCTCATCAGATGACAGCCCTGTTTGTACAGCGACAAATGGTATACTGTTTCCAAAAGGCCAACCCATTCCAAGCGTTAAAGTTCTGGCATTTCAACGGCGTAATATGTTTGACTTAGAAGTATACTATGCAAATCCAAATGAATTGCCTGCTGGTGTATCTTCAAAAATTAGTTGCTTTACGGTATGCTTGATTTACAGTCAAAGCGCATAAATCTCTGTTTTGGGATTTGAACTTAATCATTTTATTCCTTCTAGACATCAAGAGAATTTTTCAAGTGTCTTCTTTTCTCTGGTTGAGGGATTGAAGGGGATCACAGGTGGAATTCCCCATCCACACATTTTTCTGGACCATAATTTGCATCCTCCTAATTTGGATGGCTAAGATGGGCTTTATTACTCGGAAAATTACCGTCAAGTAAAATTCTCTATTAAATGCATCAATAACTGTCCAGTAGTTCACACATCTTTTGTGCCAAAGAAAGGAATAATCATCATCTTAGCATCCAATGGGATTTTGACACAGAGTAACAATTTGGTCGACCACAATTCTCATATGAATTCATAGTTTATTAGTCTTAGTTAATATATTTACCATAATGGTCATCTAGGTCCTAGCAGCAATATGCCTACGAGTGATCCCAGAGTGAAAACCTGCTTTTCTAGTTCATTTTCATTGTAGATTCTATTAATGCAGACAAAAGCTTAGTAAAGAGGAAAAGAGGTTTGTGAGACTGCCTTACCATGGGAAGAAAAGGGTATGCCAATTAAGCCTCAGATGTGCAAATGCCTATTAGAACTTGATTAGAAACATGATAGGCATTCTGATAATCACCATCTCAAACAAACAAAACATGCTTCTTTTTTGTAGCTTCATCGTTAATATCAGCACATTAGACCATGTTTTTTATTTGCATCTCATCACAATATGTAGGACTAGGCAAGGCTGACACATTTAGATCTCATTGATTTTTAATTTTATCAGGATTATATATGATCATGGTGTACCTTTTATCTGTGTTTTCTCACGGCTTCTAAACTGATAAGCTACTTTTTGTGCAGATTGGTCCTCTGCAAGGCCCCCATAGCGAAAAGGCTAAAGTCAAAGTCAGAGTTCAGTTAAACCTGAATGGCATTGTCACAGTTGAGTCAGCTATGGTAAGTTTTGAGTTTATGTGTATTTCCCTTATCTACTTTCATCATTTTCTATATCTGAGACATTGTATGCCATATAAAATTTATTACGGCTCCAGTTGATAGAAGATCATGTAGATGATTCAGTTACAAGGAATGATGCCCATTCACGTGCAGACAACACGAATGCTCAGTTTGTGCCAGATAATGGTGTTGAAGATGGCACCTCGGTTGATTCCGAATCCGAACATGCTTCTGTAAGTGTTCTCTTAATTTACTATTGGTGTGCCTCAGCTCCGAACAACTCATTTCTTAATTATCTATTTTCCATCTTTCTTTTAACTATTTTTAGGACATTAGGTTGGTTTTTTGTTTGTAAGTAGAAGTACATATTTAGCCATCAGTTCGCATATGACAATGTGGACATGCACATGCACACAGTTTATATTGTTTGACCAGTGTTATCTTCACTGGCAATTTCAAGCATAAGTATCTTTAGTGTACGAGTAATTCATTCAACACTGTTGCCTTTTGCAGGCGGATAGCACGAGAAAACATAAATCTAATAAGAGGCTTCAGTTACCTGTTAGTGAGAATATATATGGCGGAATGACCAAGCCTCAGCTGTCAGAGGCTCAAGAGAAAGAAGTCCAGTTGGCCCAACAAGACAGAGATATGGAACAAACCAAAGAAAAGAAGAATGCCTTGGAGTCCTATGTTTATGAGATGCGAAGTAAGGTATTGTTTCTGAATTGAATATATTAACCATTGTCTCATTTCCTGATGTATAAAGATTTGGTAGAGTATTGATTGTTGAGGCAGATAGATACCTGGTCAAAACTTAGTATTCATCAGCGTTTATTGATTTGTGGACCTAACATCAACATTAAGCCTTGAAATGACTTGCCAAACAAAGTCGAATCTTGTAATTGCTTGTTTGATGGCTAAAACATTGTTGCAACGATGAACTCATGACATGCTTAAATGGAATGTGATATTGTACTGTAGTATTCATATCTGTTCTTGATTCAGTATATCATCAGTCTCTGTCAACATGTTGCTTCCTATAAATTGATACATGTACATTTCACAGCTTTTCAATACATACCGAAGCTTTGCAAGTGAGCAAGAGAAAGAAGGCATATCCAGAAGCCTACAGCAGACAGAGGAGTGGCTCTATGATGAAGGTGACGACGAAACTGAAAATGCCTATACATCGAAACTGGAGAGTCTCAAGAAGGTGATTCCTATTATTTTCCCATACCCGTCAAATAAGCAAGTTTTCGTCTCCTTACATGAAACTCTCTTGGGTCGTTACAGTTGGTCGATCCAATTGAGGATCGATATAAAGACGAAGAAGCAAGAGCAGAAGCTACAAGACATCTATTGAAGAGCATTGTGGATCACCGCCAATCTGTGGGTTCACTCCCGCCCAAGGATAAAGAAGTGGTATGCTTTGAACAAGATTAGATACAACTTTAAACGTACTTCACTCTTTGACTATCTTCCGATGATGTTGACTTTTTCTTTAGATCATCAAGGCGTGCAGTAAAGCTGAGGAGTGGCTGAAAGAGAAAACCCAACAACAGGATTCCTTGCCTAAGAACGTTGACCCAATACTACGGGCAAGCGATATCAAAAGCAGAGCAGAAGATCTAGAATCGTAATTAATTCTCCTCCCCTCTCATTTTAAATTTAAGAAAGTAATAACGAAGTAGTCCAAATTTATCAGAAAAACCCCACTTTAGTCTCTGAATTAAAAACATGCCAGTCAGTGAACCAATATGGTGATATTATTCAATTCAAGGACTAAATTAAATTAGTCACTATGATAGTTCACGAAATCTTTAATTCGTAATGCAGATCAAAATCCTATTTGATGACAAAATGGTGGTAATTTATTTTGTAGTTCTGTTCTCGTTAATATCGACTAATCTGTGAGAGCATACATTGGATTTTTCAGAACATGCAAGCAAATACTGGAATCAAAGGCTTCGCCATGACAAGCAAATACTGTGAGAGCATATAATGTCGCGGTTATGGCAGGTTTTGGCTTATACAATTTGTGACTACTTATTTTTGTTGAAAGAGAATTGGAGAAAAAGAAGAGAGTGTAACATAGGGTTATTACTGTTAGTGAACTCTAGACCTAGTTTTTTCCTTAACCCATTTGTCCAAGTCTTCTGTAAAACCATAGCATTATGTTAGATTAATGATTTTGGAATCTTGAGTATTTGCATATATGTGGCACAATGAATGAAGCTTCCATTTCCAGAACCAGAACTGTTGATGCAAACATTTTTCTAATGGGATTCATACCCAATTTATTACCTAAAACGTTTGTTTACATTTTGGATCCAATGTGGAATAATTGCATATGGCTCCGTTTTGGTACCTATATGATTATGTTCATTTTCTACATTTATTTATCACGAACTTTCAACCTCACCACAAACAATGTGATGCTCATGAACTGCTGGAGTGTCCTTGAGAATATAAAATTATTAGTTAATATTACCTGGTTAAATTAATTTCAATAATACACTATATTGAGTTATTCTAATTATGCACTAAGCCATCCTTTTTTTTTATTTACTATATCAAATTTAAAAATACATACAAACATTTCGTTTATTTATACTGATATATTACTCAATTCAGTTTTTTCACACGATTATAAACCACTATTTAGAAGCTCCAAGCCGACGCATTTTCATGCGCCGGCTGGCCATGGATATTCTTGCACCTACTCAAACGAAGATCGATGAAGTCGCAGGTTAGTGCATCGGCTTGGAATGAATATGTAATTAGTGGTATGATAATTTACCTATGAACAAACATAACTAAATCAATCACAATATTTCTTAAAAGACTAAACTACTAAAAAATCACTTTTATTCTAACACAACATCAAAATCTACCAAACAAACCCCAAAACAACAAAAACCAAACTAAACAACAACACAACCACCAAGCTCATCACCAACTCCAAAGCTCCACTCGCCGGAGCACCCTCCGGCGCCGCCACCTTAAGCTTACCGCTGCGCGTGCGCATCTGGATGTTATGTTGTTTGCTACATGTAACTGCTGTCACGATACTTGTAACGTTTTTTGGAGTGATTAATTATGTATTTGTGTTTTTTCGCGTCGTCGAATCTTAGGTTTTGGAGGGAGGATTTTAGTTGGTGTTGGAGGTTTTGGATTTTAGAGGCATTGGAGGAATGGGTCTTGAGCTATGGTTGGTGAGGGAAGAGAGAAAATGAGAATTATTAATGCGACGAGAGAGAGTGTTAGTGATTTTATTGTCATTTTTGTTTTATTGGATTTTTTAAAGGTTTGTGAGTTTTTGAGTTTGAGTTTGAGTTTAAGGTTTTGACATTTAATATTTATTCATCGAATCAAAAGCTATGGTTGATTGAGTGTATTTTAAAATATAGCAACCAGAATTAATTGAATTTGAAAGCATTGAGAAATAGAGGGTATGGTTTTTTAAAAAAAGAGAGATCAAAATTGGACCGGGCCGAAATTGGACTCGATCGGACTGAGCCGGCCTGGACCGGTTTGACTGAACTTTGGCCGAGTTTCGACGAAATCGTCTCACTCAGGCCTAAAATTCCGGATTCCGACGAGTTTCACAACACTGATTACACTTATTAAAATTGGGTGTACCGAGGGTCCAGATTTAAATTAATTTTCATTTTCCCCGGAAGTAGATTGAGTGCAAGGTTATTGGTGAGAGCTAATAGACAAAATCAAACCAAATCAAATATTTAGTTATTCGGTCATTATCTCACCAAATTATTGTGAGCGATTTATAGCCAGATTAAGTTGCATTGTCACGAGATGATCGACCTCGTCCTCGTCCTCGATTCCCTTTAGACTATGAACTGTCGGAAAACTGACTGATACATATCATCAGAACTGTCACATCTCAGAACATAAATACTTGTCCGAAAATTCTTATAGAATCACCAAACGGGTAAAACTCAATCGCGACATTATTTGGTTTGATTTTGTCTATTCAGAGCCTCTATCTACATATTAATAGGATTATGAGAATTGAATACATTGGCAAGAGAAATTCATTTATGAAACCATGAAAAATTGTTTCATAGAAAAAGTTCTTGAAACTAAGGGCAGAAATAATGGAACTTGATTCATAAAACTAGTTCGTGGACCAAGATGCACAAACAATGTATTATGGTACCAAGAAACTTGTTTAATGAAATTAAAACTCGAAGAAGTGGTCGTGCCATATTTGTTTAAAAATCGAGCAATAAATGAAATTTGTTTCAAAAAGCAAACAAACTAATAATTCATAGTTTTGAAAAACAAGCAACACTGCTTTAATTGCGTTAATTCTAAAACAATAAAATTTATTTTATAAGATGAGATTAATAACAAAATTGATATTTGTTCCAAAGATTCACTAATAAATTTTCAAATTGTTTGTAGTAAGGTCGTTAGATTCTGCAGAGAAAAAAAAAGTATTTATAAGTAGATAAGAGTTGTCTGTCATTTTCAAAACAAAAAGTTTAATTTAAATTTTATTGCCCATAAAAAAATATTACAATACTTTCATGTATTCATACCAGTAATCTCTTGTGACAATATAGGATCGTACTGACTTCTTTAATAATTTGAAAAATAATACATGAATCAGTATAATATAAAATGTAAATTCAGAAATATAATATTTACGGATATTATTATATGTATAAAATTTTCAAATAGAAATGTCCATGTCCAAATAATCATAACATTTGTTTCTTTTTAAAATGGAATGATTCAATAATTCTGATATTACAACTGTTTTCTTTGAAAGAATAATAATACAACTGTTAATCATATCTATATTACAATTTTCATTCACCAAAAAAAAATTAAATAGCAAGTAAAAGACCTCGAATCAATTAAATATATTTACAAAAATCAAATGACCATTACCAATTTCCATATTCACTGAACTCCAATAAACAGTACAAAACAATGAATTGTAGCAATACGACATCGTATTAATCAACTTTTAGGCCCACAGAGAGAGAGAGACGTTGGATTGGATCGTCTTTGTAAATCTGCGAGAATCGCTTCTCTGATTCTCCGGCAATCAGAATCTCTGTATCTGTCTGTATCTTAAGCTCTCCGTTTTCACTCTCAAGTCTCAACCATTTCACCAAAAATCTGTCATTTTTTTTTCTCTCTCTCTCTCTCGAGCTCTAATTCTGGTTCTCTTTCTAAAACTGGTGAATCTGACATGCTCCGATGAAGATCACTTCTCCTCCAGTAATAGCCCCTAAAACCCAAAACCCATCTCTGGATTTGGACTTCTCCTCCGCGAAATCGACCCCCAAGGCTCCTCCTCCTCGCCGGAGGAAGGCGGCGGTTCCCGCCGGAAAGAGGGGCGGTGGGGATGAGATGGTGTCGGCGAGGAAGCTCGCGGCGAGGCTGTGGAGGTTGAAGCTGCCGGAGGCGGCGGAGGGAGGCGGATTGGGGAGGAGTGATCAGAGGCTAGGGTTTCAGGTACTTTGAATTGGGTTTTTTGTGTCCTTTTGAAGATCTGTGGTTAGATTTTTGTGGGTCTCTTGTAAAAACAAAAACTTGAAATGGGTTTGTGTGTGTGTTTATTTGGTGATTGGAGTGTAAGTAACCTTGAAGCAATAGTTTCTGTTTATTGTGTATCCATTGGGTTGTTAGGTGATGAATGGCTGTTATTTGATGCTTAGCTTGGTAATTGATTGGAGCGCTTGAAATTGAAGTTTCCATGGTTGTTGCAGTTGATTTGAATGCTAGTACTGAGCCCATTCTTTCTGTGGCAATTTGTTACTATCGGTTTTGCATTGTAGATTTGAGTTTTCACCAATTGTTGTTGCTTGGTCTTCTGAAAGAATATGAATCTTGTTTTTTTTATAGTTGAGTTAATTTTGAGAATTGTTTTCAAGTTGTGTTATTCTCTGCAGCCTGCCGGTGCCGGACGCGTAGGACTGCCATTTGCGTGTCATCGCAGTGGCGGAGAGTATGGTTCTGAGATGAAGGATCTGCCTCGAAGCCCGAGTTCCTTGTCTGGAACAAAGAATGAGTTCATGTCTAAGGTAAGGCGAACGTGTTGCCCATAAGGTTCTTGTTTTAACTTTCAGTCACTAATAGACCAGATTCTGGAATATAAATTATACAGTCATGATTTTGTAGAATAATTAAGGTAGTTCCATACTTGGAGAAGAATGAATTATTGTGCAAGGTGCTTCATTAAGCTCCTCAATAGAGCATATATTGTTGATAACTGCTAGGTTCATGGAATAATGTGCTAGAGGCATATAGAAACCGACACAAAACTCTTGTTTTTCCCCTTGTGGTAGTATATGCATTCCAACCGTCATGGCTGGATTAATCTTAGGAAAGCTATTAATATTATCCCCAATTCTGTTGATTTTGTGCCTAAGCTCCTCACTTGGGTGAGGATCACTGAGATGGAATCAGATCCGTTGTTATTTTCTGAGAAATATTTTGCCAATGTCGTGCATTTCCAATGTGCTAAATATTAAATGTCTAGGTTTTGATTGCTTTATCTTCATTTCAGCACGAGACCTCACTCCAGAATACCGGTCTAGCAATGGAAGGAGCGACGAAGTGGGACCCCCCAATCTGTTTGAAAGCATCTGATGAGGTTCACCAGATACACAACCACAAGAAACTTCTCGAGCAACAAGCAAGTAATATTTCAATAGTATCTGCACTTAAATCCGAGCTTGAGCAGGCTCGAACAACCATTCAGGAGCTTGAGGACGAGCGTAAGTCCTCGAAAAAGAAAATGGAACACTTTCTGAAAAAAGTAAGCGAGGAAAGGGCTGCATGGCGGAGCAGAGAGCACGAGAAAGTCCGTGCATTCATTGAAGATATGAAGGCTGAAGCAAACCGGGAAAGGAAAAATCGCCAAAGAATCGAGATTGTAAATTCCAAATTGGTTAACGAGTTGGCTGACATCAAATTCTCGGCCAAGCGACTTATGCAGGAATATGAAAAACAAAGGAAAGCCAGAGAGCTAATGGAAAAAGTTTGTGACGAACTTGCAAATGAAATTGGAGAAGACAAGGCTGAAGCCGAAGCAATGCAAGAGGAGTCCATGAAATTCCGGGAGCAAGTGGAAGAGGAAAGAAAGATGCTGCAGATGGCAGAGGTCTGGCGCGAGGAACGCGTTCAGATGAAGCTCGTTGATATAAAGGTGGCAGTGGAAGAGAAATATACTCAGATGAACAAACTTGTAGCGGATTTAGAAGCTTTCCTAAAGTCAAGAGGCGCAATATGTGACGTGAAGGATGTGAGTGAAGCAGAACAGCTTCGACAGGCTGCTTCTTCGATAAATATTCAAGACATAAAAAAATTCTCATATGAACCGCCCAAGCCAGACGATATCTTGTCTATCTTTGAAGACGTCAATTTTGGCGATCACAACGAGAAAGAGATTGCACATTGCGTTGCTCGGAGTCCTAACAACCATGGATCCAATATTCAGAGGCATTCAAATGCATATACTCATCAGAGCGATGAAATTGAAGGTGAGAGCGGGTGGGAAACCGTGAGCCATCTCGAGGATCAAAGCTCTAGTTTTTCACCGGAAGGGAGTACCATGTCTGACTACAGGGGTCACCGGGACAGTAATGTATCAGGTAGTGGAACAGAATGGGAAGACAAAGTTCGCTCGATACCCAAAAGGCAAACGAAGAAGTTGTCATCCATAGCGAGACTTTGGAGATCAATACCAAATAACGGAGATGAAGGAACGAACAATAGGCTTTCAAATGCAAGACTATCAAACGGGAGTGTGATGTCTCTTGATCAAGTATCGAGTAAAGGAGGGCTTAGCCCTCGAGCATTCATGGGGCAGTGGAGCTCCCCTGAATCTGGAAAGCCTAGCATAAATAGAGGGAGGAAAGGGTGTGTCGAATGGCCTCTTGGCACGCAGAAACATTGTTTAAATGCGAGGACGGAAACTCAGAAGATCCAGCTGCGCCACGTTCTTAAACAGAAAATCTAAAGCACGTCGAGGGGAAGTTTGCTCATAAAAATACCCTACAAAAGACATATGGAAGGTTGCTTCTCTAATTTACTAGTATTATGATGGTTGAAACTGGGGCATAAAAGTGAAGTCCTCTAGTAAACAAAGAAGCTTCAGTTAGCAATACTGAGAGGTTGTATAAGTTTGCTCATGAAGAAACAACAGACTGAGAGGTGCATGTGAAATAATGCATGATAGGCCTCATTGATTTGGCTTCATGTGTAATATGTTGAACTGGACAAGAAAAGATTCAGTGCCATGTTGTGTAACTTGTAAGGCACATATTTAAATGCTTCATATTCATTTATTTCCAGTTACCTTCATTACAGTGTTCAAGAAATGGTACAAACATATCATTTTGTTCAAATTTACTATCAGTGTAATATTATGTATCTGTGGCATTCAATTTTGGACAATTTTGTCAAGGCCAATGTGATTATCTTTCTTGATAGGCAATAAAACTGTAAGTTTAACGTATTTTATACATCAAGATTCCAAATTTCGAATACAAGAACTCATTTACATATAAATATCTAGTTCCCTTTTCATGTATTATACAGCCTAACTGATATTAATCAGGTATGAACAAAAAAAACCAACACAGACCAAATTTTCTTACATACAGCCACAACACAACCAATTCTTTTGATCAAGGAAAGACACTTCACAATACAGTTCCCATAATTTTACTTCATTTTTTCTTCAACAATCAAATATGCTGATCAACTTAGCTTAACTAAACTAAACATACAACAACTCGGCGAGGATGAGCTGACATTTGCTCATTGAGATCACAGTCTATCGTCTGAATTCTTGGAAGTTGACATGGCCAGTCGCCTGAGCGTGCTTCACAGCCTCGTTTGAAAGAACCGCAGTGAGAATCCATTATAAGAACTTAGGGATAATTTTCGGTATTCCTGTCATGTTCAAGGAAGCAACTACATGTCTGCACAACCCGGTTGAGGTTTAATCAATGGTCTCAAGGATTCCATAATACTTGAGAAGGACGGACGCTTCCAGGGTTCACTGAACAAAAAAAAAACATATTTACTTCACGTATTGACAAGTCAAATAAGTAGAAGGAACTTTGAAAGAAGAAAATAATAATTCATACTTAGCCCAGCAAGCCTCGATTAAGGAAGCTACTTGAGGATTTAAATCACTAGGAATCTCAAGTCTTTTGCCCTTAAAACCAACAACTGCTACAACCTACAAGATGCATATTTATCGGCAGTGAACCAAGGAAAATATATTCAGATACTTGTGTCGAATCAAAGTAGTTATTTTCTGTAGTTTCACACAAGTTCATATGACAAACCTGAGTTGGATTCAAGTTGTCCCAGGGTCGTTGCATAGTTGCAAGCTCCCACAAGATTACAGCAAAACTGTATACATCAGACTTTTCATTGGATGGCTCGTCGCGCAAAACTTCTGGAGCCATCCACTCAGGCTAATGGAAAAATACATTTAAGTATATTAGTACGTATACAATGACATAATGCATTTTTAAGGTCACATTTCGACTAAGCTTAATAGAACTTACAGTCCCTGCTGCTGACTCAGATGAAAGTGAAGAGTCTGCTTTCAAATGAGAAAGACCAAAATCACAAACCTAAATGAACAGAGATCAGTAGTAAGAACTATTTAGTAAGAGGGCAGCAAGCAAGCTCCTAGTCCTTGATCATTAAGGTGGAAACTGGCAGTTCATTACATATGCTTCAAGCTCTTACCTTAACCGTATATTTTTTATCAACCAAAAGATTTGAGGATTTTAGATCACGGTGAATTGCATCCATGAAGATAATTCATTCCTTTAGCCTGTGGAAATCAACAACAAAATATTAGCCCTTCAATCACATTATTAAAAAAATAAAAACAAATGAGAAATCTTCAAATGTATACCACATCATAAGCCATATTCACCCGCCGCCTCTCGTCCAACACCTCTTTTGCACCAAGTTTATGAAGATGTCGATATAAGCTACCTCTGCAATTGAAAGCTAGTCATATCGTTAATTACATTCTTCTAGTTCCAATGATATGTACGTATATGTATCAATAAAAAAAATGATATTTCTCCTTCTAAACACCTTGATAAATAGTCCATCACAATGGATAAGTTTGGGGGCTGAGTAACGGCACCCATGAAAAGAACAATATTTGGATGCCGCAGCAGCTTCATCATTGCAACCTAACAAATGAACATGACACTATGTTACATCCAGAGCAAGAAAATCAAGAGGTCAACTGAAGTTTCTTTCTTTTCTTCTAAACACTATCTCCCACATGTTAGACGATACACACCTCACTTAAAAATTCCTTAAAGCGTTCTGCATGGAAGTCTTGTTCATTGAGAATTTTCACCGCAACATCCTGAAACTCATATTTAAGAGTACATAAGCATAGCAAATCAAAACCCATCTGAAGACAAGCAAAATTATAATGCTTAATACTAATTAATTGCATTATAACTTTTTTATAATGGAACTTCAGGATAGAGAGATATAGCTGATCTAAAATCAGCAAATCTTGGTAATACAATAAATGAAAGAGATATATTGCTTACCGAGCCATTCAAATCAGCACGATGTACAGTTCCAGAAGAACCTGCAAATGAGCCAAACTCAACTCTAAGCACATCCTCCAAGCTAACTTGGCCAAAACTACAGAAAAACATACCTACTCCAATTCTCTCTTTTATGACAAGATCACTCCATAAAATGCTCAAATCCTCCACATGGAATATTGTTTCAGAACTATTGTGTATTGGCAGGCCTAATTGTGAGGAAGCTACAAAATTTTCAGAATGCTCCACAGCCTCTCCAAAGACCACAATTTCTTTTCCTTTACCTTCCTCGCAAGTATCAGCCACCTTTGGTGGTTCTTCAGCTGCATTT